>JANHZT010010384.1:44999-62519 GCA_032468215.1 Stegonotus admiraltiensis
CCTAAGACAGCTTTGCTGTCTTAGGAATTCTGGGCGTTGAAGTCCACAGGGTGTGAAAGAGCCAAGTTTGCCTACCACTGCTTTAGGGGAAAGCAAAGCCTGATTTCTATTATTTCAGATCAATTTGAATCTTGAAATTTTTTAATTACCTTTGCATGGTTTTTAATATCCTAATAGAGCAATAACAGCTTGATCTCCCTAGTCATGTGCTCTGAAAGATGTAAGGCCAAGGCTGAACCACAACTAAAAAGTGGAATCATCTGAACAATTTTTGTATACAATCACTACTTCATTCACTTTTAATCCCTGAAATAGAATAGCAGTAGCTATAGTTTTTGAATCTACAGTATTTAGGTGAGTGTGGAATGCAGCATATTGCTTGGATTCTTTGAGAGATGCATATTAAATGTTTGCTGTAATAAGATATGTCTGTGGCATGTTCAGGTTTCCTAGATTCCCTGGAGAGCTGTTCATCTTCCATTTAGAAAGTGAACGTAGTCTGCAACTTTTTAAAGCACCTTTATCATCCAGTTCTTGTGTTTGTCCCAGGGGTGGGTTCTACTTATCTTTACTATCGGTTTGCAATGGGGCCGTGCACGTGCTTGCTTTGCTTGTGCGCACACGCTCTTCTGTGCATGCGCAGAAGCATTTTTATGACATCAGGATCGGTGGGCGGAGCCTCGCGCCAGTTTTACTACCGGTTCTATAGAACCAGTGTGAACCGGGGGCAACCCACCACTGGTTTATCCTCTGCAAATGCCATGAGACCCCAGGAAAAGATGTCACTGTTTCCAAGGCAGATGCTACTGCATACTTGGAAATACCTTTTAGGAATCAATTCCAAACTGTTTCACAGCCATACAAAATATTTCTTAGATTAGTATTTAAATGCAAGATACTGGAAAGAGAGTGGAGTTGCCTTCACTGTAATTGACCTTCCCGTGGATGAAAGTTTCCAAAGGTTAAATCTGTGCACATTTATTTCTCTATATGTTTTCTACTAGAAACCAGCTGTGTTTAAAAAAAAGCCTTCAAAACTGCTGATAAAAATAATTAAAACAATATCACAACGTTCATATAAATATTAATTTATACATTTAAAAACAGTATGTATTTATCAAAGAAGATGCCTGTTTTGTGGGAAGAAAGGGAGTGTGTTTCAAAAGGTAAGCTTAGTAGCATTTCTTCCAGTAGAAATTTCTCTTCAACATCTTGTGGCATGAAGCAATTCAACAGATTATTGGCACATTACACAATGAGAATTTTTTTTCCTCTCCCTATTGCCAAAAAACAGTTTATATGTCAAATAAATGCCTGTCATGCTGCTGTTAAGACAAAGGAATGTATTGGGAGGGAGAAGGTTGGCAACCTATCTTGACATGCCACCTGCCATTACCCACCAGCCTTACTTTTTGTCTTTTTTCCCCCTGAGTACTAGGCAGACTATACTGTCTGTCATGCATATACTGTACATTTTATGAAAGCACTTTCCTTGAGAATTCTAATTCCTACCATCCATTTAAAAGTTCTTAGACAGGAATTGGGGCATGTGAGAGTAGGAAAATGATTAGTGGGGGAGCGGGGGAGGGGAGGGAAGCATGGTGATTACATGATGATTAAAAATGTAAAAGAAAGTTCTGTTTCTCAAAGATTTGCATAACAGGATTTCATAGAAGATGGAAGTAGGAAAGGGCTGTTTAATCTGTTAAATTCAACTCCCTGCTCAGTTGTAAGAATCCAGTAAATTACAGTAAAGTCTGAACAGATGAAAACATGCAGTAAAGGGGAATTCATGAATTCTCTGGGTAACTGACCTTTTTTTTGGGTGGGGGGGAGGTTAGGAAGGGTTTTCCAACTTTTAGTTTGAATCTACATGCCTGTCACTTTTACTTTGTGTCCTGACTTCTAGAATAAGAAAAAATAAGTCCTAATCTCTTAAATTATATCCTTTCAGATATTTGAAGAATTCTTTCATATGCCCTTCAATTTCTTTTCTCACAGTTAAACAGTCTAGTCCCTTCAATTTCCCTTTAAGGGCCTTAGCTTCTAGTCCTTTGATCATGTACATTGATCTTTTGTGAATCTTTTCCAATTTATCTATATATCCTTTTAAAAGTGTAGTTCCAAGAACCAGACAAGATAGAATCTGATCAGTGCAGAATAAAATAGAACAAATACGCCTAATTTGGAAATTATACTTCTATTGATGTAAGCTAAAATTGCATTTGTTTGTTTTACAGTTACTTCACACTGCTGGATCATATTCAGTTTGCAAGCTACTCTTCTAAAGTATTTTTCTCAAGTACCTAAATATGTATCTCTATATCTGTATAGTGATTGCTTTGAGTTTTATCTTCTGGAATAAAAATTATTCTACCCAATTTTGAATAATATGCACATTTGATAAGCATTCCATCCACTTCTTATCCAAATTCTTTATGTTGCTTTGTGACCATAATAAAGATCTGATTGATTGATTGATTGACTGACATCCAAATCATTAAATGAAAATGTAAAGGTAGAGCATCACACAGGAGAAGGTCCTATATAAGAAATAGGCGAGCACCTAGAAGCATGGCCAGGTAAGGCTTTATTTAGTTAGGCTTTAAGCTGTAATCAGCAACACCTTAAATTGTTCCTAGTAGATAAAAGGCAACCAGTAAAGACCTTTTTGTACAAATATTGTATGATCCTTGTATTTTCTGCTGTCATATTTTGCACCAACTGTAATTTTTGGACACTTTTTAGGGCAATCCCAGGTTAAGTGAAATGTAATAGTCAAGCCACAATATAAGCAAAGCATGGAGAAAATCTCTCTTTTATTTAAAAGCATTGAAACATGACATGGGTGAGATATCCAAGTTATATGTTAAATAGTGCAGAACTGAGTATAGTAGTAATACAGAGGCATCAATTTTCAAGCAAACAGGCGTGCATTGAATTCATTTTCAGGAATGGCAGAGAAAGCATTTCTGTAGAAAAGCATGAGAATTGCATGTTGCATGAAACTGAAATGTCAAAAAAGACTGAAGCTGGCAGCTGGCAGCATGTAAAATACAAATAAATGACAGCAAAGGTACCACTTATTATTCCAAGTTACAAACAATATTAAAAGTGAAAAGTGCCAACAACATGATTCATCTTGACCTTCCTAGGCAGTGGTTCTGTCTATAGTTATCTAGGATTTAGTCCATTGTGAATAGGATTTACTTATTAATGGGCATGCAGGAGGTTGGTTTTATTAAATTCAGAAGCAGTGCAAGATATTCTAAACATTTTTAAGAATAGGTTTGATGAATAGGTCTCATATGAAAAAGACTCAGAATAATTTGTGCTCGTTTGAATAACCGCCTCTCACAAAAAAGGAAAAGTTGCAAGTCCAAATGGAAAGAGATTCCTTCAATTATAGGTAGTTCTCAACTTACGACAATATTTGGGACCAGAGTTCTGTTGCTAAGCAAGGCGGGGTTTTTTGTTTTGTTTTGATTTATATGCCACCCTTCTCCGGAGACTCAGGGCGGCTTACAATGCGTTAAGCAATAGCCTTCATACTTCTGTATATTTATACAAAGTCAGCTTATTGACCCCACAATCTGGGTCCTCCAGTTGTTAAGCACATTCGATTTTATGACCTTTTTTTGCCACAGTTTTAAGTCAATCATTGAATTTGTTAAGTGAATATCATTATTATGTGGCAGGCACAAAAGATCAGCACCACACCTGAAGTTCCAATTAAACTGATGTATGGCTCATGTCTGTCTATGCACAGGAATCTACTCAACTAATGGTTAGCACTATTTTGGTGCCAGATAAGGGTTAATAGAGCTGAAGAGGAAGTCCCCCAGCTGTTTTTGCTTGCAATTGTTCCTCAAATGTAAAGAAAAAGAACTGCTTTATTCTTTCTGAGATCAATTCTAGTATAAACCTGGTGAGAAATTAGCTGCAGCATTTCTGGGAGGGGAAGGATTCATAATGAGCAAAGTACTAGAAATAAAAAGAATTCAAGGCACAGAGGGTGGTCTCAAAAATTAAATAATACACTGGTTAAGGAGAATGGCAGCTTTCGTTGTCTGGTGCTCAAGAGGCATCTGGGTCCTGAGATGCCAGCACATCACATGATACTTAATAGAGCTTAATAGACCATGGAAATGAGTATCATGCTGCAGGCATCACATGGCAGTCAAGAGATCTATTGTGTAAGCTATCTGCTCAACTTACTTTGCAACATTGGGAATAAGGGAGATGAGGGTAGTCTTTGATTACTGACTGACTTTATGGAGAAAATATCCAGTGAAAATAACAAGTGAAGCTTTAAAATCACAGGAGTTCTGAGAAAATATTTTTAGTGTTTTATCTAGTGTCTATCAGGTCTCTGTGCCTTGCGCTGTCTTATCATTCATTCTTCATTTTCTTGGAAATGCTTTGCCTACAGCTGTGTTTGTCTGTCCGTCCTCTATATCTATAAATAGAAGTGACCTGAAACATTATAAAACAGTTGTTAATTCTGATTTTCCTGCTATCAATCTCTATCTACATGCTATACAATTTATTTCAGATGGAAATGTAATCAGGTCCTGGGTTTAAAGAAATGGTCCTAAATTGTGGCACATGCTGATAAGTACATGAAATTTTTCAGAAGCTTCCTAATCACATCTTAACTGGGACTGTTTTCTTCCACAGCTAATAAGGCTCTTTATTGTCCCTAAACTATAACATGAGTTAGACTTCTTTTAGTTTTATTAGTAAGACTTTAGTACAGAAGTGGTTCAAAAGAAGAAGTATACTGATGTTTTTAATGAGCGCTCCATGGTTAGAGAGGTTGTCTAATAATGAAGTATTTCTCAACCTTGGCCTGATTAAGATGTGTGACTTCCAGCATGTTTTAAATCTTTTAAAAATATTGATATCACTTTAAACATGTGTATCATCATTTTTTATACCATAACAGTTTATTTTAAAATATTTTAAATAAAAATAATAAAGGAATTATAAATACTGTTGGTTATGGTAAACAGTTCTGTAAACTGCCATGCACTACCCTTATTCAAGGTAGTCACTATAGAGCATAAACATTATGTGGCATAGGCCAAATTGTCTGCAGACCTCCTGTTTTTGTTCATTTTGCCTTTCAGTCTTAGGTCCAGGCCCTTAATATGTCAAATATCATCACAAATATGTTTAATATCTACATGCAGGGGTGTCAAACTGGCGGCCCACGGGCCGGATACTTCACGCGCAGGCCACACCCACCCCAGCTCAGCGAAGGGGGAAAATGTCATGAAATGTCACGTGACAGCAACGTGATGCAGAGAGTTTGACACCTGTGATTTACAGGAATTTCTGGGTTTTTTTCTGTTACACTCTGTGAAATTAATTGTTACAGGAACTAAAGCTCCTAAATACAATACAATTTAGGAGAGGGCTTAAAATATACTTGTTAGAGTTTTAGTACTTTCCATTTTGTTTTTAAATATTTTAAATATACAGCTATTAGAAAGTATTATTTAGAAAAACTATGTGGCTGCTCATCTTGAATGCATAACTCTGGGTGGCTCACAGCAAACAACAAAAATAGATTTTAAAAAGCTCATAAAGTATAAATATAGAAAGAAAAATTTAGGAAACCATCATGCAGATTTAACCATATGTTAGTTTGCAGATGGGAAATATTTGCAATTCTTGATTAATATAATTCTATCCCACAAGAACAACTACAGGATATTTTGAAAATGAGCAGGCTTTCAAAACTTGCTGCCCTTCAGGTATGCTGTTTGGTAGGTCTGTGTGCAAGGTTAAATTCTGCAGTTGAATGCAGAGGTCTGTATGGAATTATCTTACAGTGTGTCTATGGAGATTCTCAGTCATCCAGGTCATGGTTCTTGAAAAGTCACCTTTGGGATAACTTACAGTATGTTTTGGAAACATATTTCTCCCTTCCTAGTGATCTCTGGTTTTCTTTTGCTATATCAGTATGTTTACCAAAGGACTTTTACATTCTTGTGTTCAGACCATGAAAAATTATTGTGATAAAGCAGAGGATAAGGAAATCAGAAAGGGGTAGGTAATGAAATTCCCTGAATCATTCTGAAGAATAGATTTGAACGCTACCTTTAGCTGGTTCTTATTTTATGACTATCTTGGTATTATGTAAATATTATGTAGCTGCATTAAATAGTTCGGGAAAAACAGGAAAAAGATAAAGAAGTCTGAAGAAATGAATTAATGAATGAACAATGAAGCAAAAATATAATTGAACAAGTAAATGAAAAGTCAAGAATGCTAATGATGGAATATAATTTCTGAATGTTATTCATGTATTTTTTCTTGACTTGAAAAAAATAAGGAATTTAAAAAATGGTATACGTATGCAATATTCTAAGTATGGTCTTTATAAAGCTTTAGTAAGACCATACTTAGAATATTGCACCGAATTATAAAAAAGATGTTGAGACCCTGGAAAGAATGCAGAAAAGAGCAACAAAGATGATTAGGGGGCTGGAGGCTAAAACATATAAAGAACGGTTGTAGGAATTGGGTTTGTCTAGTCTAGTCTAGTGAAAAGAAGGACTAGGGGTGACATGATAGCAGTGACCTAATATTTGAGGGGTTGCCACAAAGAAGAGGGAGTGAACCTATCTTCCAAAGAACCAGAAGGCAAGACAAGTAATGGATGGAAACTAATGAAGGAGAGAAGCAACATAGAACTAAGGAGAAATGTCCAGCTTGTCTTCAGAAGTTGTGGATGCTTCATCATTGGAAGCTTTCAAGAAGAAACTGGAAAGCCACTTGTCTGAAATGGTATAAGGTCTAAATCACTAGATCTAGAGTTCTTATGGCTGCTCTGTTAATCTATTTGCTAAGTGTCAACACCAACCTGATGATCCAGAACCAGCCTGCCTCATGTGAATTTTGTATTTGTATAATGAATTCTTTTAACTCTTTTCTCACTTTTCTGTATCCCAGCTTTTCTCCATTGTTGTGTTTGGCTGCATTGTGAATGAAGGCTATTTCAACCAATCCACCACACCAGAACAGTTCTGCGTCTACAATCGCAACCAAAATGCCTGCAACTATGGTATCACCGTGGGAGTCCTTGCATTTCTCACCTGCCTTCTTTACTTAGCCCTAGATGTCTACTTCCCGCAGATAAGCAGCGTCAAGGATCGCAAGAAAGCTGTGCTTTCAGACATTGGAGTATCTGGTGAGTTTCTGGTGAATGTAGAGGGTTTCTATAGGGACAGTGTATGCCTGTTGGTGAATATGGATCCAGCCTTACATCTGTATACATGATTTAAATGGCTTTTTATTAATCAGAGATGGAATTGCATTGCTTTGGAATCTGCTTTATTAAATAAACTGATCACTGATTCAAATTAACAGCATTTTTTTGTTCTCTCGCATCATCTTGCTTACCCTTTCTCCTATTCTTAATTTCACCAGTTATACTCTTTTTAGCTGATAAATTAACCCATTTTAATTAATTAACTGTGAACAGAAGGTGTTGCCTTTGCTGTGATGGAGAACGACTGTCATGCAGGGTGTCCTCTGTCTATGGAGACTCTCAGTGCAAATGAGGACTCTGGAAAACGATGGCTGCTTTTCCTTAACATCATTCAGAAATGCACAAATAAAAATAACCAGAAGGATTCTTGGCACCACTTTGTAAAAAATAAAAAATATTCCTAGAAATACCCTGTTGAAGGGAGAGCTGTTGGATATAATGGAGAAAGGGAACACCCTCTTTCAGATATTATCTATAATATTGTGATATGCTAGCTTTACAGCTAGTCAGTCTTTCAAATGATTAACTTTCCACCCAATAAATATTAACACTAAAGCAAGCTAATTCCAAATTCAACTAAAAAGATGTCACTGCCATTTGTTTTGGCTCTAAAGGATACAGTAAGACTCAGAATCTTCTCTACTTCTTATGAAACTGAAGACCAAATTAAAAGTAATTGGGGCTGGCTTATGCAGGATGTAATCGGCTTAGGAGAGTGATCTACCCATACAGAGAATATTCTGCAAGAGCACCAGCCAGGAGCTTTGAACCAGCAGCATCCATGGGTGGGTGGGTTTCGAAACATGCAAGTTGGTGAATACAGAATCTAAGACCCAACATGGAGATACTGCTGTTCTGAACTATTAGAAATATTTTTTTAAAAAACCCACTTGATTTAAGCTTTCCTTTAATTGGTCTCATTGTTCTATTCAGCCATTTCAAGACTGGTTCCAAAGCAAATTGATATATAAACCTTAAAGCAATCACAACTTATTTAAGTTACTTTTATTTCAGTGAATTTCTACATTTGAATTACACCTTTCTTAAAAACATATTTTTTCCTGAGATGCTGATTTGTTCCTACAGTTCTTCCAAGCATCATAATTTGCTACTGCTAGTAATTGTCTCCAATTGTTTCTGCCTTTCTGGTATGCTTGAGCATAGTGGGCACAGTAGAGGTCTGCTCAATTAAAGGTTGTTATCTCATGGGACCAAAGGGGTGTGGAACAACATTCCTCCAGGGACACATAAGCCCCAATGCTTCAAGCCGCCTGGAAGCCTCTTAAGACCTGGCCCTTTTCCCAGACCTGAAGTTAGGATGTTTGTGGAGCTCCAACAGTTTTTTAGCAATGTTATTTATATGGTTTTGTGTGGGCAACTTAATGAAACATTAACCTTTCATTCTAGAATTTTATGGAGTCAGAGAGCCTAGAATCCAATAAATAAATCTGACAAGGGAACAATTGTCCAGTGGACAGGGTTACTCGGTGAATTATTTGTCACAATTGCGGGGTTTAAATGTTATTTTTATAGTTGAGAAGTGATTCCATACTAATTCTTCCTTCAAGGAAGCCATCTCTGAAAATTTTCAAGCATGAGCTAATGCAGTCTAACCTAACATTGTAACCTAACATTTCCCAGCCGCAATTCTTTAGATCAGTGTTTCTCAACCTTGGAAGCTTGAAGATGGGTGGACTTCAACTCTCAGAATCCCCCAGCCAGCAGTGCTTCAGATAATGTGGAGGCTGGTTTGACTGAGAATCTTGGAAACCGGCACCCTTGCACGTTTGAAAAAAAATGCACTTGTGCTTTCAGAGAAAATAAAGCAGATTCCTGTACTGGAGCATCAGCCATCCAGTCTCTTCCATTGATGTGCAGATTGTTTCTGTTGAGAGGTGTTAGAGGTGGCTTCCCCCCACTTCCATTCAATCATGGAAATTACCTGCATAAGTCCCTGCAGTTTTCATTCATTCATCCATTCTTCTTGGAGATTGACAAGTCCCTGCAGTTTTATTGACAAGAATTTTTAGAAGCGATTTATCATTGTCTCCTTCCTAGGGCTGAGAGAAAGTGACTAGTTCAAGGTCACCGAGGTAGCTTTGTGCCTAAAGCGAGATTAGAACTCACAATCTCCTTTCTAGACTGATGTTTTAACCACTACATCAAATGGCTCTGTAAGATGGCACGATTCGATTATGAATCCATTAAGGTATAATATTTAGATGCATCTGTTAACGATGTCAGGATAGAAAAGAACAGCCAGGGAGATATTTGCATAATGCCTGCTCATTTTTGTTTTGTTTTGCTTTGTTTCTTCTATGTTAGCAAATTCTACAGCAGAGCTAGCTAGTGTCAGCTTTGGAAGCCATATTAAGCCGGAAGCTTCCATGCGGCCACCTTCTCATGTCTGGAAAAGTAGGAGGGGGGATTTAGTAGAGGGGTTGTCTTTAGACATAATGGCATTCTTCCTGTCGGTCAAGGTCAGGCCGATCCTGCATCTGGAGAAGGAGTGGTCGGAGTGATGTCTCGAGATGGGATGGCAGTTGATTGGAGCATGTGATCGACTGAGGACTGAGGGGATGGTTTTGGGGGTTTTGATTTACTGAGGAAAAACCTGGTCCTCTCAGATTCGGGTTTTTCCAGATGTGCCAGTTTGCCTATTCTAGTAAATAGAACTTTGAAAAATGCTTGCTTCAGAATTTTCACTTGGAGTTGGGGTTTTTTTTCTGGAATGCTGACAGCTAGCTTACTAGCATGGAAATGCTACATAAATAATGGAAGAAAGGAAATACATGTTGGAGTCATTACTCCAGTTCTCTTAGCAATGATTACTTAAAAGCAAAACTTAATAATTAAAAAACTGTGTTTCAAGGCAGTCAGAGTCAGTTTAACTCTTGGTTCCTGCTTTGACTCAGAATGAAGCCAAAATCACATTGTTCTCTCCAGAGGTGGGTTTCACCAGGTTCTGACCAGTTCTGGAGAACTGGTAGTGGAAATTTTGAGTAGTTCGGAGAACCGATAAATACCACCTCTGACTGGTCCTGCCCCCATCTTTTCTCTGCCTCCCAAGTCCCAGCTGATCGGGAGGAAATGGGGATTTTGCAGTAACCTTCCCCTGGATTGGGGAGGGAATGGAGATTTTACAGTAACCTTCCCCTGCCACGCCCACCAAGCCACGCCCACCAAGCCATGCCATACCCACTAAGCCACACCCACAGAACTGGTAGTAAAAAAATTTGAAACCCACCACTGGTTCTCTCCCTCACCCCATCTAAAACTGCAGGAATAATAATTCTGCCTCTGACTTTCAACAATCCAGCACTTCCTTCAAGATAGGGCTCTTTCTACATCTGTCCTCCTTCTCAGCTGAGCCTGTGTTCCATTGTATGGCTTAGTTCTGAAGAACTGCTACAATTCAAGAATAAGTGAGCAAGTGACTCCACTGTTGTGAGGCCAGGAGATGCCATTCGTACAATGGAAATGAACTTACTCTTGATGACTAAGCCTTGCCATTCCACAGCATGTTCCTTGCTTAGGGCAGAACTGAGTCCTAACCCAACAAACTTGATTTGCTGGTAAATGAATATGTATCCTCTCCCTTCTTCTTCCTTTTCCTAAACGTCCTCTGCCATACAGCTACGTTTCTTACCAGTTGAAAAGAAAAAGATGCTATTGCTGCTGGCTTGCAAAGCATGAAAGAGGAGAAAGAGTACCAGGATAGGAAATTGGTGTGTGTTTGTGTGTGTAGAACTTGACAATTATGACCACAATTTTCTTTGCTAACCAAGATGGTTGTTAAGCGAGTCACACCCAATGTTACAATCTTTTTGCCATGGTTGTTAAGCGAATCACACCATCATTAAGTGAATCCGACTTCCCTATTGACTTTGCTTGTTGGAAGCCAGCCAGGAAGGGTGCAATTGGCAACCACATGACTCTGGGATGCTGCAATTGTCATAAATATATGCTAATCGCCAAGCACTCAAATTTTGATCCTGTGATTATAGGAATGCTGCAATGGTTGCAAGCTCAAGGATTGATCATAAATCACTTTTTCCACTGCCATTGTAACTTCATATGGCTGCTAAATGAATGGTAGTAAATCAAGGACTACCTCCATGGAGAACAACAAGAGGACTTACTATAATATTTTCACAGCTAGAATTGCATCTGAGTGCAGATCCTGGCCAAATGAAAGATGCTAAAATGACCAATCCCATATTTGCCAGAGATAGATAGCAGAGAGGGAAAAGGCCCTCTTAACCACTAATTCTCTTAAAATTCTTTCAATCCCTCAAATTTGGGAAATGTAAGGCTTGGGAATAATATGTTTGGATTTAACTTGCAATTCCATGCTGTAAAGAACTGGAATTTATCCCAACCTGCAAATCACTTTGAGATGTTACAGGGAAAAATTTGTGAGAATTAAAATTCTTGGGTGTGTATTCTTTCATCCTTTCTTCTTGTTTTGATGGTGATCTCTTACAGGCTTTTGGGCATTTCTCTGGTTTGTCGGTTTTTGTTTCTTGGCTGACCAATGGCGTGTTTCGAAGGAAGAGGATAGTCCACTGAATGAAGGATCAGATGCAGCCCGAGCAGCCATTGCCTTCTCTTTTTTCTCCATCTTCACCTGGGTAAGTTATGCAGAGTTGAGTCTTGTCTAGTAATGAGGAATGTTATTTATAAGCATCTTATTGCCCCAGTTTCCATTTGTAAAAGGGAGAGCTCCTCTGTGGCAGTCTTTAGCCTTAGAAAATCTGCTTATATGATCTGAATAATCAGTGGCTTGATTCTAGAGGGGAAAAAAAGTTAGTTGGTCAAAAACATCGTTATTTACATACTGTACCTGTTTTCTTTCCATTACTTTCCTAATGGAGATGAAGTTCCAGCAAAGGAAACCATCTTAACCTGATTTTTACATCTCTGTATCTCAATGAACTAGAGGAGGCCTTTGAGGCACCTAATCCAACTTGTTTTTCAAATTAAGCTTTGTAATGCAAAATGGTTCCATGACAGTTTTCTCCAACCTGATGCTCTTCACATAAACTGGACTTCCTTTCATGGATTTAATTGCCATTTTCAAAACATTTTAAAGGTTCTCATTGGCTACTTAAGAAAGGAATGCTAATTTCATTTAGCACTAGCACCTTTTAAAAAAGAAAATCACCAAATTTGATGATACAGTAGCTAACTCATTAACTTAGCACTACATTTCCCGCCTCTATAATTATAAGAAGCAATGCAGAAATTTTTAGATAAATAAAATCACTGTTGGAATAGTTAGATATAATAACTAAAGCAAACTAGACTTGCCATTTCTACAGTGTGAATGAGAATACATCATATTTTGTCCATCTGTAAATATTCATTTAATGTCCTTAAATTTAAAATTACCCACAGTTTGACTGGTGGATTACAAAAAAGAATATTCTGCCTCTGATAATGGAAGGAACAAAAAGTGCAGAGTGGATTACAATTGACACTGATTACTGGCCTGACACAGACTTATATTACATTTTAGAGATATATTATCATATGGCATATTTGTCTTATATATTGTCACATGGTGAGAATTTGGAAGACCTGCTATTACCATACAAGATTATGGCTTTTCATAGAGAAGAAGAGAATTCTCTACTACTTATTTTTACTTATATTTAAATATAACCAAATTTTAAGTGTTCCTTAGGAAGAGAACTACAAAAGAAAAACAAGAAATGAAAGGCTGAGAAACAACCCAGAATAGTACAGAATATGATTTTATCTAAAAGAAATTCCTATATTTGTTGAGGTAGTTGATTTTTATTTTAGTTAGAAAGAAAGCTTCAGGAGTTTTTTGGCATTTTATGAAATCCTTTCCCTTGCCCCCTGGGTTTTGTTATTCGTTTTCTTCCAGATGCTGTTTAAATGTTAGACTGTCGCTCCTAAATGAGGGGCCGTGACTTTTCTTCCCAGCCTTTTGGAGGGATGCTGGAGGTTGCACAGTGATTCTGTCATTTAATTTCCATCAAAACATTTTTGTGGGGATTAGGGTGGGAATGGAAAGACTGGGAGAAGCAAACTGCTCCCTTCCCCCTCACTAATCTTCCCAAGCATTCTAAAATTCTGCCATTTAAATCTGGCCACTTTGCTGGCAAATCTCAATGGTTTTATCTGGGGATGCTGTCCTGGAGGGTTGAGGTTACCCCATCCGGTGTTGCTTATTGCTTTTATCATTGGCAGCACTGATAGAAGAGTACCTCCAAGCTCACAGGGCACCAAGGACCCCATCACTGACAGCTTTGAATCAGGAGTGAAATTCACTTACCTTCCGTACTGGTTCGCCAATATGCGCGCTCCGCTTGTGTGCGCTGTTGTCTGCGCATGCACAAAGCTTTCTGTGCATGTGCAGAGGCTTAAAATGTCACAAAAAAGGGACGTCATGACGTCTGTACAGGTGGGCAGAGCCTCCTGCAGCTGCTGCTACTGGTTCGCCCAAGCTGGATAGAACTGGCTGGATTTCACCCCTGCTTTTAATCTTGGGATGGATTGGGTCCTTTTCTGGTCCAAACAGAAAAAAAATCTATCTACAGGAGAAATTTGCTGTCAAATGAAGTCCTTTATTATAAATACCGCCACTTTACATTTCTCTTCTGCTAAATGGAAGTTAGACATCCAGCTGTTTTTCCCATGTTTTCTTTAATTTCAATTAGGCCTTGAATTCACATTGTGTCTAATGCCCTTTGTCCATCCTATTCTTTTCCTACAGAGCTTCCTGACTTTTCTGGCCTTTCGCAGACTTGGAGAAATTACTTTTCAGGAAGAATACAACACACTGTTTCCTAATTCTTCACCAGTTCTCCCCTAAACTTGGGTGCATACAATTGACATATCAGAGAGAAAATGTTTAGAGCAAATATTTCTGATGTTTAAAGTGCAAGGAAGGAAGAAAACAGAATAAAATAGCTGCCCTAGTTTTATCCAGCAAAGAAAACAGCATGTATTGGGGAAGAAGGAAAATTCTAGAAACACTGAGATACTTAAGGAAATATTTGAGGTTGTCTTCTTTTGAAGCCTCAAATAGTTGAAAGTAGAATATGTCCTATTCAATTTCTTTTCTTTTGCTTCTTTTTCTACCCTCAGTTCTAGATAACACTATTGTGCCTTTTTGGTTGACTTGGTTAACAATTTTAACACTAATGACAAAATGTGTTTTCTATTCCTGCTCACCCTCATATTGCCACAACTTGCTCTTCTGTTGTATAACCTACATGTTGATGGTATCAAAAGGCAGTTTAGAAACTGTGACAGCTTCCCACACTCTTTCTTCAGCATTGTTACTAAAGACTATTTCACAAATAAGAGATTTATGACGGGGCTGGACCTCTTATAACCACTACTTCGATTAATCTTGAACATATGGTTCACCTTTATTTCTACCTGTCAGCTTTCATAGATCTCCAGAACTAATAGAGGTGGAGTTGCATGGATATTAGAAAGCTAATATTGTTTCAAACTCTACCTCCATAGCCCAGTCAGCATTGAAAAGCTTGGCTGCACAGCCTTGTGTGATCCTTCTGTTACCTGCCTAAGGTATATGAATATGAAATATTGAATATGAAAGAGGTCCGACTAATGCCTTCCACATACTTGACCTGGCCTTGTTGGGTTTGAATATGCTAAAAAAAAGCACTCCAGAACCATATCATCTACTGTAGCTTTATTTTCCCCAGTCTTTTACCCAAGTAAATAAGCCATAGGATCTCTCCTAAAAGTTTATTCTTCCCTTGCTTACTCTGCAGTGTCTTTCTTGAACTTGCTTGTCTTGGTGAGCTGTACCAGATCATCTGTTCTTTAGAATGTATTTGCATTTAATTAAGTAATTGCAACATGTCTCTTTCCCTAATTTATGTCTTGTGCACTAACCATTATTAACACAGCTTCTATTTGTTTCTTCCTGGTATGTTTCTCTCTTTTGTTTTTTTTTTCTCCCATCCCATTTTCCAAAATCTCCCCGATGCCACCATATCCTCCCTTAAAGGTGGGCCAGTCTTTTCTGGCATTCCAGCGATATCAACTTGGAGCGGATTCAGCCCTCTTCTCCCAGGACTACACAGATCCAAGCCAGGAGGCCGGCATGCCTTATGCACCCTACACAAATGAGGATACCACAGATAGCATGGCGACCTACCAGCAGCCCCCTTCCGCAGATGCTTTTGATGCTGGGACACAGGGGTACCAAACGCAAGACTACTGAAAGCTGTTGGAGACCTCCTATTTCCCTTCCCTCTACCCACTCTCTTCTGCCACTGAGAAGTCAGCGTGCAAAGCAGACCAGAGCAACAGGTGACTCTTGGCCGATTCTGGCCTTCTAGGTTCTCTTTTTTTATTTCTTCTTTACAGAAAATGCCTCCTCCTCCGGAATTCTCCATCATAGCTAGATTGCTCATTGCAAAACATTTTATTGTTTGTGTTGCAGTGATTGATTCTTTGTATGGGAAGCTCAAACTGTCTTTCAGAGGGAAAGAGGGAAAGAATCTCAAGATGCTGTTGGTGGAAAGCATCTGGGATGTGAATGAATACTAGTTAAGATGCCAATGTGTTAATGTAAGGGCTGAGAAATGAGAATAAGAACTGGACAGATGAGTAGAGCATCCTATAAACAAGTAGTGAAAGTGGGCAAGCAAGGTGATTGCTGTACATAGCAGCAAGGAAAAATATAGAGATGGCAAATAGAAAAGGATCTCAGGTAGGTGAGAATGGAATCATAAAGTGTTGGAAATGGAATCTACAATAAGCCAGATTGGATTTGATAACAGGGAGCTTTAAAAATATCCTGGATTTTCATGAAATACTAAAATGTTTTGTTTTGTGCACTCTGTTATTATTATTTTTTATTTTCATTTTATCTGCTTCAGGTTGATAATACGTGGTTTCCTTCACAAACTGTTCCACTGTTTGATCACTTGCAATTGGCTTTTTGGAGAATTGAGAAGTATTACATGATTCTCTGATCAAGTTCAAAAAGCAAAATGTTAAATACAGGCTGAAAAATGAGACACAGAGTGGTTTCATTTGTTTCTGAATATGAGGCAGCTGTTTACAACAGAATCACATCTGTTCATTCTACTGTAGGCTAAACCAAATCTGATGAAGTGGCTTTGTTTAGTTGACAAAACAGCATACGAGAAGAGGCCCAGTCTCAATCCACAAAATTTAAACTAACTAAATGATAATTTCATTCAATTTTTTTTCTCCAAAAATGGTTTACAAAGACAAGTGTGCAAATTATGACCATGAAATCGCCTTCAAATTCAGCCTCATAGTTAATAATCATCATCAGGATTATATTATGCAAATCACAATTCAGTTGGAAAAATAATGAGTGCCAATAACGGTCTGGAAAATCCTGTGACAACACAACCATATTGAGATGTAATTCAAGTACCACCGAACAAAATTACCTGTATCAGTGGACAATCCTCTTTTCCAGTTTTTAAAAAAAATAAAGCTGATTTCCAATTGGAGAAATGCCAATGCTGATAAAGTTATAGTGAGTAGAGGAACTCTAATGAGGAATGGACATAAAAATAAGCAAAAATAGCCCTGAATAAGACAATACTTCTGCCCGATATGTTATACGGAACACAGTCAGGATAAACATAAAAATAACTTCAATGCAATGGAAATGAATTACTTAAGAAGTGTATGAGGTAAAGCATGGTCAAGAATGAATAGCTAGAAAATGAATGTGGACTGAATATAAAAGTAAGTCACCAGTATTGTACAAAAGAAGTATATTGAAATGGTTTGGTCCTATAAAAAGAACAAATGAAGATTGATTTGAGACTAAGTACATGAAGAAAGAGTGTATTGAGAGGTAGGGGAAGACCAAGAAAGTCATGTGGAATGAAACTCAAATTCTCCTAAGGAGAGAAGTTTCTTTTTCTTATCTCATGCCTTAACTTTCTTCAGTATACTATTTCTTGCTTCTTTACTGCACTGTTCATTATATTGATTAACCCAAAAGGGAATAGTATGATGGATACATAATAGATGTATACTATTCATATATTCATGATTCAAGAAATTAATAGGATAAATAAGGAACAAGTGATACAAGACTAATCAGACAAAGGATTATCCAGAAGTAAACTCCATCTCATTCAATGGGACTTGCTCCGGTGAATTGTGTCTAGAAGTTTAAAAATATTTATTCATGAATTTCTAAAGAAAAGTGCTTGGACCAAATGTTGTCT
>JANHZT010010384.1:108106-119527 GCA_032468215.1 Stegonotus admiraltiensis
TTCTTTCTTTCTTTCTTTCCTTCCTTCCTTCCTTCCTTCCTTCCTTCCTTCCTTCCTTCCTTCCTTCCTTCCTTCCTCTTCTTAATCTATTTTACAGATTTGGGATTGCTGGTGTTTTCCCACCCAGGTATTGAATATATCTAAACTTGCATAGCATTTTTGAGATCAGCCAAGGTGAATTGTTTCCATTTAGTTTACTTTTATGTAATTTAAATTTTAATTAACAATGGAGGGAACATAGTTATTTGGAAAGTCTACCATAGCATTACTATATTTGTATATAGGAGCAAAACTGACTCAGCCACCACTCACTTTCCAGCCACCTCACTTTCCTAGCAGTGAACTCAGGATCACAGGGATCTGGCACCAAACTGCTTTCTAGTCACACCCTCATTCCATGAAATGTCCATGCCACACCCTTAGCATTTATTTTGAGGCATGATCTCATGTTACCTGGAACTTCCTCATGAAAGTATTTCCATTGTTACCGCTTTTCATATTTGGGAAGAACAACATTTTAGTTATCATATCAATTCTGCCTGATGTAGGGAAGATTTATATTGGCCAAAAATCTAGGACCAGATTTGAAAATAAATAGTATATCAACACCCCTTCCTCCTTGATTTGTCAGATATGGAAATAGGAAAGCAAGAATATCATTTGCCTGAATGCACATTTTCTTTTTTATTCTAGTAATCTTGGGACAAGCAGGTCTTGCATTGCTTCAAAAACTTGCAAAACTAATTCCAGAGTTCATAATGAATTAAAACATAACAATCAAAATCATAGGTTTATTAGCATCATCTACATGTCTCTAAACAACTAGAGCCGGGGAAGAAGAGTGTAGTAGGATCTTACTGCCAACTTATTGTGGTGAGACAGTCAAGGAGGAAAAGTCTATGCTTTTTCCCTTCTTGATGCCCTCTGAGAATCCTTGAGTTTCTGCAGTGAAAGCTGATGAACAGTAGATTTGGAATAGTGCCTAAGACTGTCACAGGCCATGGGAACACTACCGAATTACTATCTGTATTTCTTTATTCAAGGTGATTTGCTTGTGAAGTAGAGTATCCTTTCCAGGTGGGATGCTCTTATACTGTACATCCCCTAATGTGGATTCTTTAAATATAAAGGAAACATGACAGAGGCCAGTTGTTCTGCTAGTGCCATCTCGGCTTGTGGGCAAGTCAGATTTTTCTCAGTTTGTATTAGAAGCAGCTGCTTGGACATCAATCATGTTTCACTGAGTCGACAGGAACCTGGCCTACTTTAAATGCTATGGTCTCCTCTGAGCACTCTTCATTTACTTTACAGCCTTCCTCGAAGAAAATGTCAAAAATATTTTTTAAAGGCTGCATGATATAGCCTACGATGGAGATGAGGAAGATTTGAGATCAGATAATTTAGATGTGCATATGCATACCTTATCAAGTATAAGACCAAAAACCACATCAAATTTATCAAGAATTGGGGTCCCCAAGTAGCTGCATAATTTTTCTGGTTAGAAGATCAGCAAATTGTTGCCTTGTGCATGCCTAACAATTGTTTTTTTCTAAATATGTTTATGTTGTATGTAATTATACAGTTCTATGTATATACAAGAATTTTGAAATATATCCTTGTCTAATAAGTTGCAACATATTCCTATGCCGTGCTATATACACAAAGCACCCGCAAAGCACCAAGAAAGAAATGCTGATTAAAATGGCTGGTGATTGCAGAAGACATACTGAATGATGTGAGCAGCTTCTTTTGACAGGGTATCTATTCTTTCTGTAATTATGGGACAAACAAAATCTTGTTCATTTAATTTTTTTCCAACTTTGCTCCATTTTGAGCAAAGCTTCAGCTGCTGAATTTCTGTTTGTCTTGTAGCTAAAGTTCTGTCCTAGTACAAAATGCAGAAGGCTCAGTGTGGGGGAAAAAAGCAATCCTAAAAGAACTGGAAATAAAACTGCTCATGGAATTACAGTAGCTGCAGTAACTTCAGAAGATAGATTTGAGAAAAGAAGATTAAAACATTGGAAGTCTTTCTCAACTCCTATACTGATCCTTGTAGGCATTTTCTTGTCTGGCTATTCTGTTGTAGAGTATGGGATATACCCATTTAAGACTCTTCATCAGTGTTGGACTTATGTCCTGACTAGTGAGTATGATAGCTAATTGGAAATTGAAGACCAAAAATATATGGAAGGCATCCAATTGGACAAGTTGGCATTTGTCCGATGGACATACAGTACCATACTCATCTGGGGACCATCAACATATTTTTGATCCTAAAGTTACCTCTCCCGCATTGTTGTAATTATCCAAGGGTTGTATTTTTATATCTTCAAAATATAGTTTTGAGCCAGTGGTGAAATCCTCTGTGGATTGCCACCAGTTTGCTGTCCACACATGCACAGTGCATGGCAACTGTGTGCTGTGTATGTGCATGCACAGTGTGCAGCATAAGCATGCTGCATGCACACACATGTAAAGTGCACACATGTAAAGTGCCAAACACATGCTGTACACACGTGCATGTGAAGTGCATGCCAAACGCGTGCTTCATGCAGAAAAAGGAGCCTTAACAAGATAAGTAGAACAGCGAGGGGGGGGGGAGAAATGGCTGTGCCGCATGATTTAGATTCGCTAGAAAGCAGGATTTCCTGCTTTCTAGCAAAATCGCGCAGCACAGCTGATCGTCGGAAATACCAGTTCTGACGAACTGGTAGCTTTTTTTTTTACTACCAGTTTGCCCGAACCGGTGCGAACCCGTAGCATTTCACCCCTGGTTTTGAGGAAATAATGAGCAGGCACATAATCTGATAGCAACGTCTTTCACTTCTATGAAGCTGAACATTAAGTAGCAAACAAGGAGCTTGAACAATCAGTGCCCAATAGACTTTTGGTTTTACACTTCCTGGAGAATAGCATGCATTACATTTAAAGTATTTCTTCAGCTTCCTCCCCAATCTTATGTTGAATTATATATAATCAGAGGCTGAAGGGAGGTATGAGTAGGGTTGAGTAGGATGAGACCAAGCTAAACATCAATAAGCTCCAAGCACCTCAAATACTTTCCATTGAAATCAAATGGAGCAGCGATTGCTAATTAATGCTTATTCAAGTTACCAAGACTTGAGGCTAGATTATTTACACTAAAGCAAGTTTTTTTGATACATTGTTGCAATTGTGACCCAGCTAGCATAGAAACACTGTTTGAGAAAGAGGTAGAGCCTATAAAAGCTTCACATAGCTATGGTAAAACCACAGTGGGGCTTTGTTGAGAAAGCTAAGGGTGAAGAGCTATCTCTGGGTTAGATCAAATGCACTAAAGAGTCCGTTTTCTTTTACAATGTACCTTCTGTATTTGTACATTTGATAATAGGGACTGCATGATTCTCTTCCAGTTCTATTTCTTATGTCTGCAGCCAAAGGTAAGCACAAAACAGGAGCAAAAGTACCTTCAGGTGTATGTATGGGAATAATCATGTTAGCAGGGATCTGGCTGTGGGATCATATCCCAAATGGTTTGAAGCCACTTCTTTTTATCATTAATTTTAAAGCTGTGTGTGTCATGGAGGGTTTTTTTCTTAATCATGTGTCCCTACTATAAGGTAACTCCATAGGTGCATAGCCATTACTGTAGCCATGCCTCACTTGAAGAAATTCTTACTAAGCAAACTCACTTGGTGCCCATTTTGCAAGTTCTTTATTTCCCCAGGCATTTCACTATTTATAACTTGGAATATCCGTAACTCTTTAAGTGACTGTCAGTTTTGTATTGATTGTAGTCCAAAACTATGCTATGAAGCTGTTGTTAGCATTTAAAGCCCCCCCCTTTTTTTGGGGTCTTCATTATTAAAGGCTAGTTTCAGAAATTAATAAATAGTAGTGGTTTCTGCAGGACCTATGAAGCAAGGCAATAAAATATCCTGTTCCTTTAAGACTGATACTTCTGAAACAACCTACTTTTGCGGGGGGAAAATCTAATTGATGCAAGCTTATGATTATGCTGTATGTCTGCACCTGGGGTGGGTTCACACAAGACATTAAGTCATAACCAAAAGTACCACTCTATGATTTAGCATGATTTGTGGCCCCAATAGATAATGAATTCAGTAGGATTTGCTCTAAGATAAGTATATATAGAATTGCAGCCTAAATTCATTAAGATGCACATAAGATGTTATAAGACAATGGTCACAGTAAGTCATTGTCTCCTACTTTTATCTCTGTACTAGGAAATACTTGTATTGATGAATTTCAGATTATAGTGAAGCAGGGAAGAAATAATGTGATGTAATAAATGGAAGGCTTGTATTTTGAATGGGTAGATCACTTGATTTTAATCATTGGCAATGTTCTTACGATTATTAGCTACAAACATGCTCAATGAAACTATGGTTTATTCAATATCATTGTCTTAAGTTCTCCTGACATAGAAGCATAACCTTACTAAACTGGCTGTGTTTGCATATTATGTAATTAGTAGGCTAGTTTGTAGTTGATTGTATTGTTTGAACCAGGCATTCATGAGGTATTGCTCACTCTCTCTGCATTTTGGTTTAATACAGGAAAGTTTTGAGAATTAAATTAGGAAAAGTTGAAGTTTATTTTCCATAATTCATTAGGACAAGGCAGACATAAAATGTGACATTAAATATAATGGGGAAATCAGAAGTTTTTGAGCTTTATAAAAACCTTTTTATAGGTATTATGGGAGGTAATAGCTGCTGCTAAGCAGAGCAAGTAGGAATTTGTGAGGTAGATCAAAAGCCTGACTTCATAGAAGACATTTAGTATAAAATTAACTCACCTCCTTAATGGAATTGTCAGTAGATGCAGATAACCTTCATCACAGAAAAGGGAGAATTATTGCACAATAATTACACAATATCTTTGGTACTGCTATGAACCCGTCTGGAAGCACTTTAGTACTACTTCCTGCTCTGCTAGGGGTTCACTGGCTAGCATTACTTTTTAATCTCCTATCCCTTCATGAGTTTAGCATGGTTTACTACAACAACAACAGCACGTTCACTTTAAAAATCCATGAAGTTCTGTTGAGCATATCAGTGCCACCTCTTCATGGGTTCCTCCTGTATTTTTAATAGGTCTCTAGCATGAAAATGCAGAGCAGGTGAAACATTGCCTCAGTGATACATGAAACAAATAAATGTAAAGCATTTAATGAAAATGTTCTGTTGTGACTTAACATAGAGAGCTCTAGAATCATTTTTACTCTAGTCATTCTTAAGCATCTTTTGTGCTACGGAGGACTACTTGAAGGACTAGGTTAGGAAGACCACTTTTTAAAAGTGAGAATGCAAATGCTTCTCCTGTTAATCAGAGCCTCTAGAAAGCCCTCCAAAAATGGGTCTGCCTTTCTGCATGATTTACTACATGATTTACTCTCTTTCTGAATTAATGGCCTGACCTTGATACTTTCTGGTCAGAAATGATACTCAGAACAGTGACTCATTTGGAAATATAATTAGTGGGACAAAAGTAATTGTCTCTTTAAATCTCAAGAGTGATGTAAAAATTATGAGAATGATCTCCAATGTTGATGCAGAAAACCAAAATACAAAAAATTATGAGAAGTCTAGGAAACACTGGCCTCTTAACTAACTAAAAGAACTGTTTCCATCTTACCTTTTTCTGTGAGTAGCCATTCAAAACAATAGTTATGAAATAAAGATTAAAAATTTTAAAGTAGGAACTGGAACACAACAGAATAATATTTTTGGTTTTTAGTTTTGCCCAGTTGGGGCCCTTGTTTTCATTCTTGAAAACAAAAGATGAAGTAGTAAATCTGAAGTTAGCCATATCTACCTTAGATTGCAGATCAAGTAACAGAATGGAAAGTTTTTTCATCCCAGGAAGTCTTCATATATATAACAAAATAACTACACAAAAGAGCCTAGCCTTTTGCCTAGAATGTTTACTTCCTGTAGGGATACACATGCGTGGGGATTTTTAAACGAAGAAGAATTTGATCGTGAGTTCCTTATTGCAATCCATGCAATACTAGACTTCAATTAGTTGTGAAAAACAGCCATAATCTGAATTATGTATCTGAACAACTGTTTTTATCTTTATGGCCTTTTTTAAATACGTCACTTTAGCACTGATATCAAAAACATTTGGATTCCCAATTTTTAGGCTCATCGAAAGCTACGCTACTATTGTTTCAATATTTATTGATCATATTTATATGGCCACCCATCTCACAGAACATGATTCTGGGTGATGTACAATAAAAAATATACTAAATAGATTTTAGTAAGGAGCCTGCAATAATATAAATCTGATATCCAAAGTATCTTTTTAGTATAGACCTTGTACTATTTTTATGGCAATTGTTATGATTTCAGCTACAGTCAGAGAACAAACAAGCAGATCCAACACACAATTCCCTTTCAGGGTGAATAACATTTGCTAAGCGCAAACACACCGAGAGAAAAGAAGTAAACAAAATGAAGATAATTTTTTAAAGCAGGAAATCTGAATCTGGTTTATCCCAGCACCATTTACTGTGCTTATCTATATCTTTCTATCCTTACAATCATTACTTGCACCATTTCCATATATAACTTCATACATTACTTTTGGTTCTTTAAATTTCTCTTTTTGATGAGATCATAAGCTCCTTCTCATCATGAATTTTTAGTCTTCCCCTTCTCCTCAGCCATTCATTCTTCCAACATATATCTTCTTTTGTGATTTCATCTGTTTTATTATTTAAATGATCAAGCCATCTCAATCAATGCATTTTGTTCTGCTTGCTCACCTTTGTAATGAAGCCACTCAACACCCATGGATTCTTGACCCTTTCCCATGGATTCTTGATCCTTTCTTGTTTCATCACACATATTTCTTAACCCATTCCCACTGCATCTGGATGTGAGAGCAATCTATCACCCCATTGATCATTCAAGTTAATTTGACTGATCCCATTGCATCCAACTTTACATTTTCCTGTCATACCTAACGTTGACTTTCATACTATAAAATTGGCAGGAACATGTTTTTATATACAACCATTTTTGCTCCTCTGACATTCATTCCTTTAAACAAACTACATACTACTATATTTCCATGAATATTGCCATATCCTACAATTTCTCCATCAATTTTCCATCTTCAGTAGTAATTTCAGGAAGCATCCCATTTATTCTCATCCATGCTTTTATCATAAGGAGCTATTCTTTCAAATCCATAGTCATAGAAAGCATTCTATAATTCATGCCTATTCACTATCATACACTTTCCCCAAACCAATGTATAATAAATTTTTCCATTTGTACTTAATCAAAATTTTAATAAACATCCCAGACACATTTAACAAGCTCACTCATAGGATACTTAATATTCTAAAATAAATTGTATATAAATAAGACCGTTTGTCCAAGCAGTGAAGCACATATTGCTATATTCACACTAATTCTAAAACTGGCTCTCTTCATTCTTCCTAAGTGTATACAATGAATGGAATCCGGGATTGCATTCTCAATACATCTGTAAGATCCCAGACTGATTTAGAGTCAGTAGATAATTATTTTATATAGGCAAAGAAAATGAGAATAGAAGAAAGGGGTTATTCCTTGTCACATCTGGAAATATATACTTTTCTCTAATAAATGCAAAGCAATTAGGAAGCATTCACTAAAGAAACATAATTAATAAAGATGCCATACATTTTTGTCCAGTTTAGGTGAATCAGTCTCATGAGGAAAAGAAGTTGCATTTCTGTAATTCTATCAAATAGATAACATGGATCTGTGAAATGATATTACTAACTTGAAGAGTATCAAGGTACAAAATACAGAATATTGCTGTGAGTTAAGGCTCCATTAGCAAAATAAAAAGAATGGCTGTTCAGTAGGTAAGAATAAAAATGTTAACTTGTTGCAGCCTAGCAGACTATTTAGTGAGAATTTCTTTTGTTCCCTAGAAAAGTTTTCATGTTGAATCCTTTCAGTTTTGTTCCCATAATCAATACATTTTTGCTGTTCTTAAAAAACACTAATTATGAAACACATGGATTACTGGAGAAAATCTGTAAGTAAGTATTTAATAACTGTAATTTGATTGCTTGAATCGTTTCCCTTTTGAGATTATTGAGAAGTAATAAATTCAACAGTGCCATTTAAAAGAGAATGAAATTGATATGTGCTATTTGCATCAATTAATTGCCATTGTCTTGACTAACAGTGCAGTGAGGTATAACTACTTTTTGTACATTCACAAAAATCTTAGATAGTTTAGGAAAGGTCCTGCAGAATTTATTCATGATAGATCTGCAAAAAATGTGAGACCTGGATCTTCAAGGGAAGGGAAACTAATAGATATGGAGTCTGGAATATGCTTCTCAAAATTCTTTTAGGAAAAACAGAGTTCTACTAGGAAAAACTTAGAAATGTATATTGTTCAGTTTTAAGAAGCTCTTGTGTGAAAATATCTTCTCAGCCTTTTGGAATGAAGTTTATATATATTCCTCCATCTCTGCTAATCCTTTCAATAGCAGGTTCTGTTGTGTTTCATGGAAGTTCAAATAATAACTTAAAAGGAGTTAAATATGCTTGTAAAATTTGCTCCTATTCAGAGTTTGATGCACCCAAACCTATTAATCTAAATATGACTACCTAATTCTCAATTTACTGGATAGATAGATGCATAAACTGTTGAAATTAGTGAGACCAACTAGCCCATAAATCTGTTTGGCACTGAAGTTCACTTGAAATGCACCTATTGTTAATTATTATTAAGTTCCACTTTAGTATTTGAGACACCCTCCCCTAAAATGTCCACGCTGCATAAAATCTCTTGCTAGTCTACAGTCTTTTTTATGAAATTTCTATGTTGGTTTAGCTGCAGTAGAATACTTATTATAGAATTAAGAATAATTAGAACCAAACTACAAGTGGGAATAGATGTCTTGTAAATTGTTGGTGTCTTGAAAAACCAGTTCAACTCCTCAGTTATCTTTATTATTAACACTATGCGGATCCCTTTTAGGCATACATTTTTATATCTTTTCCCCAAGACACCTAAAAGTGTACTTCAATTTGTTGATAAGAGTTATGAAAAGTTAATGACTTTTAAGGTTTACATAGTATTG
Source organism: Stegonotus admiraltiensis (assembly GCA_032468215.1). Lineage (NCBI taxonomy): Eukaryota > Metazoa > Chordata > Lepidosauria > Squamata > Colubridae > Stegonotus > Stegonotus admiraltiensis. Next base: position 117,216 of record JANHZT010010384.1, read on the forward strand.
GCATTACCCCAACCATCTCTAATTTGTAATATATTTTAGGCACATGTAAAACCACCCAGATGCTGAGATCAATTTTCTTCATTCAGATGCTGTAATAAATTAGTACACATTCAGGATCATATAGATCAGTGGTTCTCAACCTTTTCTTCACTATGGACCCCCTTTAAATACCATTTGTGGCCACAGACTATGGCTACGGACCATTCAGATGTACCTAACTCAAGATTTAAATCATAACATGTCTTCAAGCCTTTGTGGACCCCCTGTGACAACATCGTGCCCTCCATGATGTCTGCGGACAGCAGGTTGAGAACCACTGATATAGATGATATTTTGCATTAACATGAATAAGCCATACTAATTATCATGTGGTTTTTCTCCCCCCTCCACTCTGCTATTCAGACATCAATGAGAAAATCAAGTGTCTGGTTCTTGAAGCTTAGGAAAAGAAGATTGTAGTTATTATAGGAAAAGCAGTGGTGGGATTAAAAATTTTTTATTACCGGTTCTGTGGGCGTGGCACGGGAAGGATACTGTAAAATCTCCATTCCCTCCCCAGTCCAAGGGAAGTTTACTGCAAAATCCCCATTTCCTCCCAATCAGCTGGGACTTGGGAGGCAGAGAATAGATGGGGGCAGGGCCTGTCAGAGGTGGTATTTACCGGTTCTCTGAACTACTCAAAATTTCCGCTACCGGTTCTCCAGAACTGGTCAGAACCTGCTGAATACCACCTCTGAGGGAAGGGTAAAAAAGTTTGATGACTGAAGAAACTGACATTAATTGAACATTTAAACAAAGCAAATAGCAAAAGCTTGTAGCAAACTGGAGGGAAAGACCAAGTGTCCTGGTCCTAGTCCTTCACACTTCGAAAGAAGCTAAAATGAGCCATGAAGAAGCTGCTGCTTGTATGACTAGCAAAGTGGAGCAATGGAGGAATCATCATTACCATCATCATCATCACCACCACTACCATCATCATTCTAACCATTGTCAATCTACTGAGGGATGAAGGGCTCTTCTGAATGTTTCCAACCGAATGGTCTTGAGCATTCCTGCTTTTTATCAAGTGGAATCCATTCTATGACTGCCTTAGTCCACCTGCCATCAGTTTTTCTTGCTATGTGACCAACCCATTTCCATTTCAATTCTTTTACTTTTTTGATGACTTCGTATATTTTTGTTTGTTCTCTAATCCATGTATAGGTCTTTCCATTTTGTCTTGTGATGCTGAGCGTGTATTTTTCTATGGTTCTTTGTACCACTCGTAGCTTTTGTATTGATGGTGAGGTTAGTGTCCATGTTTCACTGGCATATGTTAGAACAGATAGCACACACTGATTGAAAACTTTTCTCTTCAGGCATAAGGGGAGGTTATTCTTGAAAATTATGCTAATGTAGGAATACTGAACATTTTCTGAATTCAACAGAAACATGGCTGTTGGGAGGAATACAGCATCTCTTTTGCTCACCAAAAAGGAGACTAATATCAAGTAGTTTGATGCTGTAACAGTAATATTTATATTATAATAAAGGTATATAAATAATATATTGTCTATATAAGCATTTGTATAGTTGCCCATCTTAAAACCGACTCTGGAGAGCTTACAACCAATACAACAATATATACAATCATAAAGCAACAAAACCACCATATATATGTATATTTGTTTTCTGATATGTATATGTATATGTATATGTATATGTATATGTATATGTATATATAATATGAAATCCAAGAAATCCAAGAAACACTAAAGATAAATTAGTAAGCCTTTCAACAACAGAATAGCTATGATTTCATGCATGTTTTGAATCCCACACCTGCAACTAGCAATATTGTTTTGAAGCAAAAAGTTCCAATAGTTGGGAGGATAAAATTGGGTGTACTCTCTCATCATACTTCTTTTCTAGTTTTTGATTGCAAATAATTGCCTTGGTGTATGCAATCTCAGATCAAAATCAACCCTCCTCCTTACAAATTCCTGCAGTTGCTCAATGGTGTTGGTCAATTTGTCATGCCCAGGAAAACTATAGGGTTTCTTTTGCATAATGAAGGCATTATTGCATAATATATTCATCATTCTTGCATATTACAGCATCTTCTGACTTACTGTAAAATTGTTGGTCACGGTGGAGTTCCAATGTATTTGCACATGTTTTTTGTTTTCTGTAACAAAATCTGTATATTTTTTAAGAAGTAAAAAAGGATGCTTTTTCTTTGCTGCTAATAACCACATTGTGGGGGCAATAAGCTGACTTTGTATAAAATATACAAAAGTATGAAGGCTATTGCTTAACGCATTGTAAGCCGC
>JANHZT010010384.1:125682-141504 GCA_032468215.1 Stegonotus admiraltiensis
CTATACTGTAGTTGACGTTTCTTTAACTCATCCACTAGAAAAGCATATTCTCTTCTAGCTCTCAACATCTTAGGGGGGATTTCTTTCAATGTCATCACCTCTTGGCCTTTAACCTTTAATGTTTACAGATCTTAATTGGCTCTGAATTGTATAAAAGCAAGGAGCGTTGAAGAAAATGGAAGGTCATGCTGTAATACACAATGTGCCCCTTCATTTAAGCACTAACTTGGCAGCTGGAGTGGTATTAGTAAAGGGAGCGTTGATGGGTTAGAAACACAGTAGTTGATTGCTGGAAGGAAGGGTACACTACTAAAATGAAGTTCCCCTTTCCCATCTGTAGTTTGAAATAATACTTGTAGCCACCTGAGAAAATCAGAGCCCAGTCCCAAAGCTTGTACATAAGTAAACTTAAAGCCACAAGAACAATACAAACAAAGGAGAGGAAATCATAGAAATAACGACAGAGGGAATATCCTGATGAACTTTAGCAATCAGGAGATTCAGCTATTAACAGTATTCAAAAATAGCACTAGATATGATTCATAATATTTAACAGTTGTAGACCCTCAACAAGCAGGGTAAAATGGAAGAATGTAAAGCAAAGTATGTTTATGATCAGGAAAAGCAATATTAGAGATTTAAAGAGATTCAAGTCTCTAATCTCTAATGAGATTTAATCTCTTCATTTAGGGGTAAGATTCAGGGGTGCTGAGGATGCATTGGAATAATAATGAAAAAGCATGGAGGAGAATTCAAGGGTAGAGGAACAAGAAGGAAAAAGGAGGTATGCTTGCCGTTTTCTAAAACTTAAGATAGCCATAAGTAAAACAATGGAAAAGAAGACTTTTTCCTTTTAAAGCTACAGTAAGAAAACTAAAATGGAACAAAATATAACAAAAAACACTCGTATAAAATATGGTCACAGTGTTGAAGAAATATGGATTGAATACAAAAGTGAGTGGCCAATATGAAAGAAGTACCATGAGGTGGTTTTGTCCAACAATGCTGAATGAATATTGAATTGTAAAACAAATATATGATGGAGTGGGTGGCTTCATTGAGAAAATCAGGGTTGAGAGATGAGAAATTTAAAAACAAAAAGCATGGTCTGAAGCTAAATTTTTGATATGGCAGAAGTGAGGTTGATTTGCAAGGAAAGAAAGGTATGGAGAGGTATAGTAAAAAGAGGATGTAGCTGTTGTGGATGACCTCCAACTTGGGACTTCCTGTTTCACTTTTTGGCATCTATTCATGAATAGGAAGATAGACAATATTTAAACAGACTAAAGTAGAAGGGGAAATATAAAAAGCATGCTTGACTTTATTAGATTTTATTCTGCTCCTTGAACTCATCAGATTTGTTCTTCCATGGTTCAGAAAGATGTGATAAAAGATTTCCTTAGTGCTGATCGGTTAATTTAGTATTGTAACTGGTTTCTTTTGATACTGGTGAGAAGGAAGTGTAAAGCAAAGGAACTTAAAGCAGCATCCCAAGCAAGCAGAACAAATTAACCGCAGATATTACAACAAGTTGCAACGCTTTAAATAAACATTGGAGAACCAGGTAGATGACACTTGTCTTTTGAGGGGAAATTGAAATAGATGGAGCTATTTCATGTAGAACAGTTTTTCTCAACTCTGGCAATTTTTAAGATGCATGGACTTCAATTCCCAGAATTTTCTAATCAACATGGCTGTCTGGAGAATTCTGGGCGTTGAAGTCCATGCATCTTAAAGTTATCAAGGTTGAGAAACACTAATGCAGAGAAACCATAATCTCAGTTCTCTCAAAGAAGAGCTATCATGCAGAAAATGGAGCAAACGTCTTTATTATTCAAAGACAGATAAGGATGAAGAATCTAAAATTTCAGGGAAATTATTTATGTTAACAGTTGTGATAATGTCACAGACTGTTTTGGGAAATGATAGATTTTCTGAGATATTTAAGCAGAGGCTGGACAATCATAATTTGTAGGTTCTGTAGTTAAGGAATATATGGTTGTTCTCTTTTTTATTTTAATAATTTTATTCATAAACATTTTTGAATACAGTGTATTGCCAGGGTATACCATTTACAAGAAAAAAAAGACCAGATAGAAAATAGTAATAAATATTAACACATGAACTAATAACAGTAATAATAATATAACACATGTACTGAGAATAATAGTAATAAAATAACCAAATAATTTTAACTAAGTGTCTTTTTATATTGGCTTATTTACATTTTTGTTAATTATAATGATTGTAGTTATAAACATTTCTATTTTTAATACAAACATTCATAGTCTTTCTTCCTCTAATTTCTATCTCTTGTCTCTAACCACTCATAAAATCTATTCCATATTAAATAATATTCTGTGTTTTCTTTATCTTTTATTTTTAAAGTTAGTCTGTCCATTTCAGCACAGTCTAACATTTTTCAAATTACTTCCTCATCTAACAGGGATATAGGCCTGTTCTATGCATTTATGTTGAAAGCTTCATTGTTTTAACAATTCTTTTAATAATTGGCCCCATCTTCTCCCAGATTTTTAATAAAACACTGGAGATACGTTATGTCCCTTTTTGCTTTAAATGCTCTACCATCATCCTGAGTCCTAAGAAATCCATCAGGAAGCTGAATGAATACAAGCCAGTTGCTTTGACATCTGTAGTTATGAAGACCTTTGAGAGGTTAGTGGTGGCCCACCTGAAAGTCATCATGGATCTGCTGTTAGACCCCTAGCAGTTTGCCTACTGAGCAAATAAGTTGGGAGATGATGCTGTCAATATGACATTGCATTACATCTTGCAACATCTTGAATCCCTGGGGACTTATGCATAGGACCTTTTTGTGGACTTCAGCTCAGTGTTCAATATTATCATTCCAGAAATTCCTCACTCTAAACTGATCCAGCTCACTGTGCCTATTCATACTTGTAAGTGGATAATCAGCTTTTGACAGATAGGAAGCAACAGGTAAGGCTAGCGAAAATTAAATCTAGTAACCAGCAATTAGCACAGGTGCCCCTCAGGGCTGTATGCTGTCCCTGTTGCTCTTCTCCCTCTATACCAATTTTTTTTTTTGGATTTTATTTATATGCCGCCCTTCTCCGGAGACTCAGGACGGCTTACAACGCGTTAAGCAATGAGTGCACCTCAAGGAAACCCGTGGTTAAAGTTCTGAAATTTGCAGATAATATAATGATAATTGGCCTTATTTGATAGACAGTGATGAATCTGCTTATAGATGGGAGGTTGAACAACTGGCCCTGTGGTGCAGCTGTAACAATCTGGAGCTGGAGATGCTTAAAACTGTAGAGATGAGAGTAGATTTTAGGAGGAGCCCTTCTATTTTACTTCCTCTTACTATATTCAACAACACAGTATCAGCGGTAGAGTCCTTCATGTTTTGGGATTCTATAATCTCCCAGGACTTCAAATGTATGCTTAATATTTGTTTGCTTATAAAATTTATTGGCTGCCCATCTTACCATAGAGTAATTAAAAAGATAGATAGATAGATAGATAGATCGATAGATAATGTCAGGGGTGTACTCACTTTTGTTGTCAGCAGTTTAGACATTAATGGTTGTGTTATTTTGAGTGGACAGCACATTTACACTGTTATACAAGCTGTATACTCACTACTATACATTGTAGCCAAGTGTCATTCCTTCAGTGTTGTCAAATGAAAAGATATACTTAAATATTTACAAAATGTGAGAGGGTGTACTCACTTCTGTGACATTCTGTAGATGATAGATAGATAGATAGATAGATAGATAGATAGATAGATAGATAGATAGATAGTTCGATCGATCGATCGATCGATCGATCGATCTATGAAAGATCAGGAGAATTGAGGCTGACCTCACATTGGGGCGGGGGGAACGGGGAGAGAGAAGTTCCAGGGGACAGGTACAACAGCAGAGAAGGCCTTTCTCCTGGAGCCTGCCAACTGGAATAATTGGGCTGATGAGACCAACAGCATGCCTTCTCTACTGGCATGGGTGGTACAGGCCAATTGAAGTGGGATGAGTAATAGTAGAATCATCATTAAAAAGGCACCACAAAGAATGTTCTCCCTGAGGCAACTTAAGAAGTTCAGACTCCCCCAGGAACTGCCAATATAGTTTTATAGATAAATTATTGAGTCTGTTACTTGTACTTCTATAACTGTCTGGTTTGGGACAACAACCAAATAGGACAGGTACAGATTCCAATAGATAGTCAAGGCTGCAGAAAGAATAATTGTAACCAGCTTGCTTTCTGCAGAAATCCTGTATAGTGTGTGGGTCAGAAGGAGGGCTAAGAATATATCTGCAGACCCCTCACATCACTCATAAACTGTTTCAACTCCTTCCTTCGGGATGGCACTATAGGGCATTGCATTCCAAAACAACTAGACACAGAAGTGGTCTTTTTCCCTTGTGCCATCACTGCTGAATTCTGTCTAATGTGTATTTATATTAACCCATACAGGGTGGTGTAGTAGTATTATTCTTTTCTATTATAGAGCCGTGGTGGCGCAGTGGCCAGAATGCAGTACTGCAAGATACTTCTGCTGATCACCGGCTGCCAGCAGTTTGGCAGATCGAATCTCACCAGGCTCAAGGTTGACTCAGCCTTCCATCCTTCTGAGGTTGGTAAAATGAGGACACAGATTGTTGGGGGCAATATACTGTAAACTACTTAGAGAGGGCTGTAAAGCACTGAAGTGTTATATAAGTCTAACTACTATTGCTGCTATTATCTTCTTTACTTCCCCCCTTTATTGGTATTTTTTTAAGGTTATTCTCTCTATTGCTTTGCAGGTATACTGAGTATTTCTGTACTGTATACAAATTTCTAGTAGGTTCAATCACACCTGGCCAAATAAAGTATGCAATCCAATCCAACCCAACCCAACCCAACCCAATCCAATTGTTTTAATTGCTTTAATTTTTAACAATAAAAAGCTTTAATTGTTTGTAGTACTTTTTTACTTTTTATTATATTGTACGGTGCCCAGAGTCATTGTATCAGTGAGATGGGAGGCATAGAATTTTAATCAATCAATCAATCAATCAATCAATCAAAAATAAAGCTGGATTTTAAACAGCAATGAGGAGAACAAACTACATTTGATTTAATTTATTTTAAGTTCAAATCAAATTAAATATACTTTAATTTGATAGAAGCCTGGGAAAATAAACATGTAGCAACTTTGGAGGAAATATAGGGGTTGCATCTAAAGATGGACTATTTATCCTGCTTTAGTTGGATTCTATATTGTAGATCCTTTAATGAGCAAGATGATCTCCAATGTATATTCCAAGTATTGAATTATATGATCTTATCTTCAGAAAGAAGTGATGAAAACTGAAGACCTCTTAGCTTAATTTCTGTCCACCTGGGAAGATGGCTTCCCTAATAGGGAATATAGATAGTCCTCAACATATGACCACAATTGAGCCCAAGATTTATGTTGCTGTGAGAAATTTGTTAAGTAAGTTTTGTCCTGTTTTATGACTTTTCTTCCCACATTTGTTAAATGAATCATTTCAGTTGTTAAGTTAGTAACATGGTTGTCAAGAGAATCTGGTTTCCCCATTGACTTTGCTTGTCAGAAGTTTGCAAAAGGGGATCACATGACTTTGGGACACTACAGCCATCATAAATGTGAGTCAGTTGTCAAGCATCTGAATTTTGATCATGTGACCATGGGGATGCTGCAACGGTCATAAATGTGAAAAATGGTCCTAAGTTACTTTTTTCAGTACCGTTGTAACTTCAGTCACTAAGCGAATTGTTTTAAGTTCTGTATCTTTATATAACTGTTTGTATAACTGTTCCAGTATCTTTATTGCATTTGCGGGGGATAGTGAAGTTTTAGAAGATGCAGTAGAGAGTAAGATGAAATTCAAGGTATCTTTTTTTGTCAGTCAGCCCATTAGTAATAATTAATTTCAGCAATGATTAATTCTAAAATGTTGCACTTCTGTTTTTTAGAGCACAGTAATGGGCTGGTTCAATCATCTCTTGAGGCAAAATTACACATCAGAAAATAGAAAAGATAGTCACCACCCTTTTCTTGATTTTTTTAAACCCTTTTTTGACAGCATGAATTTTATCACAATGTATTACTTTGCTTTCTATTTTTCTGCTGGATTCCCCCAAAATAAGACATTCCCTGATAATAAGCCCAATCGGGTGCATGGCAATAAGTGCATGGCAATAAGGCCAAGCACTTATTTCAGGGTTCAAAAAAAGTATAAGACAGGGTCTTACTTTTGGGGAAACACGGTAGTCAGATGTGAGAATCTGGAAAAATGCTTATAGTAGTGGCGATGTCAGTTCTTAAATTGCTATAAAAATGCATCAAAAGAGGGAGAAATAAAATGACAGCAGCTTAAAGTCTTCTGCATGGAAGAAATACAGTATATGTTTCCCAAGTGGTGAAGTACTAGCCCTAATGTATGATAAGCTCCAAAGAATTGACAAATTTAAATTGTTGTCTTAGATGCATGAACCACTGGAAGATGATTTCCTCCATGGGACGTTAATTCCCTCTATTTCTGCCCCTGTAAGTGTATTTAGTACTTTTAGAAGGGAAATATATTTCTCAATGCATCTCACATGGAAGATACAGCTGAAAGTTACAAAAAAAATTCACAAGCATCCTTGAAAGCATGAACCCATCCTTCACTTAGTGAACAAAGGATGCTGGGAAGCAATTATAACAGAAGTGTCCTGCATTTTCATGAGTGAATACTGCCCATGATTCTGATGAAATACCCAAATCCCGCTTTGCCCCTCTGTAAGTGTGTGTATGTGTATGTATCTATGTATGTATGTAGCCTCTTATTTTGGGGGAAACACGGTATGTATATGAATATGTGTGTGTGGGTAGGTATTAGATTAGCCTGTACTATTAAGCAAACATGCATATTACACAATATTCCTCTTATGATATTTTCTATATTATTTCACTGGGAAGTTCATACAGATATATATTGTGCTTTCTTGCTGATGCTAGATGACATTAGCTCTGGAATGGAATTTCTAGTTAGAAATATAAGAGCTGAATAAAAATATTAAAGTTTCAATAGTTTTATGGTTAATTCATCTAATCTGACTTTGGGAATTTTCTAAAGTTATTTAAACCATTTTTGAGGTTTCAGTCTGTCTTGGCTGCATACTGAAACATGTAAATTAAATCCCAAAAGGTGCTTTTTCAAGAGGCAACTAGACTTGCTGTTTGTTTGTTTTTTTCTTATTTGAAGACATTTGCTTCTCATCCAAGAAGCTTCTTCAAAGAAAAAAAAACCCGGAAAGTCCAGTTGCCTCTTGAAAAAGCACCTTTGGGACAACCATGACCTGGATGACTAAGAATCTCCATAGACATGAAAATCAAAAAAGAAGTTCATTGTAAGTGAGATATATCAATGTTCGTCTTTAATACAAATTGTCTTTTCAATTTGCACCTGGCTTAAAGTCCTGTAAATAGCCATTTCTGGCAACATCTGAAACTGTTCCCCTTTTCTATGAATTTTTTTTGTCATTTTGAAGACAGACAAAAAGAGTCTTAAAAACCACAAGACTGTATTTATATTTTCATCTGCATTACTTCTTCATTTCTCTTCCAATCTCTAAAGCAATACCTTTCCCCATATTTTAAACTTTCATTTTGCTTTCTTTTAAAAAAATCAAGTTGCTCGCAGACAGAAAGGGTGAGGGGGATTCCAAACAGCTTTAATTAGATTCCAATCTAATTAAATTAAAAGTATTTGTTCAGTATAAGGGAATCCATGCCCCTCCTAATATTGCAAAGCTATAACAGAGTCAAAAATGAAGAATGCAGGGCTTTACATATGAAAACACCTTGTGGGCCAGTGGCTTCTTAACCCTGAATTAATAGCAACATTAGCAACTAAATAAAAAAAAAATCTAATCTATTAATGGGGTTGGACTGTGATCACTTCTCAAATCCATATGACTCATAGTGTCCATAAAAGACAATGGCTTCCTTGCCATCTCTAAAATTTTCTTCCTTTTGAGAATAAGAAAGCTGTGTAGGAAACTTGGCGAGCCAATCATTCTCTCGAAACCTTCATCTTAGGGTTGCCATTGTGGAGAATAACTGGAGACTTCATGTAAGCTCTTTTAGGTTGATGGAAAGCCAAGATATAAAATTTTAGGATTTCTGCTAACATTAATTATCTAAATGAATATTGCCATTTTTGCATGACTGAAAGTGTTTTTATATAGTTATGTAAAATGGTAGCAGAGCTACCTCTATGTGTAATTTAACTGCCTAGTTTGTTTTGTTTAGTGCTTTTACAGGTCATCCTAATGCAACTGACAATTAGAAAATAAATTACATGAAAGTCAGAATTAATACAAAGTTCCATATTAGAGTAGTAAGACTTGAGAAGACCTACTAGTCAATCTGCAACCACAGTTTTGTCTAGGACACCAAGGGTCAGTGACTGAAGTCACAGTAGGCTTAATAGCATGGCAGAATTATTTTTGCATTTGTTTTATCCTATTGTGTAGATTGCATACATTTGCATACAGTTTCTATATTAACATTGGTCTTCTCCAAATAGCTTATTATACCTCTATCCTATATCTGGTAAAGTCCTTTTTATATACATAGCTTTTATTTTCCTCTATTATTTATGTAATCTTTCTAAAGATCTGTTGCTAGTGTCCTATATCAATGATCGATTGTACTGGGAAAAGAGAAATCTGAAAGTGTTTAAGCATTCTTGCAAGCTAGTGAAGAAAAATGACCAAATGTTCCCTCTCTTCCCTTTCTCTCCATCACAGGATGAAGATGAGACGCCACAAGCTCTTTTTGACTCTGTGCATGGCTGGTCTCTGCCTCATCTCCTTCCTTCATTTCTTGAAGGCCCTCTCCTATGTCACATTCCCCAGGGAGCTGGCATCGCTTAGCCCTAACCTCGTGTCTAACTTATTCTGGAACAATGTACCGGTCACACCTCAGGCTAGCCCTGACTCTGGGGGTCCAGAAGTTCTCCGTACCCCATTATATTCCCACTCACCACTGCTTCAGCCTCTCTCCCCAAGCAAAGCTGGTGAGGAACTGCACAAAGCTGAGTTTGTGCTGCCTGAAGACACCACAGAATACTTTGTACGCACCAAAGCTGGTGGTGTCTGCTTCAAGCCAGGGACTAAGATATTGGAAAAGCCACTAGCAGGACGTCCAGAGGAGAAGATAGAGGGAGTTATATCGGGGCGCACAGGCCGTAAACCTCTGAGTGCCAGTGGGACAAAACGACGTAAATGGGTGGAGTGCATGTGCCTGACAGGCTGGCATGGACCCAGCTGTGGTGTTCCCACTGTGGTTCAGTATTCAAATCTCCCCACAAAAGACCGTCTGACACCACGGGAGGTGCCCAGGAGAGTCATTAATGCCATCAATGTGAATCATGAATTTGACCTCTTGGATGTGCGTTTTCATGAACTAGGTGATGTGGTGGATGCCTTTGTGGTTTGTGAATCAAACTTCACAGCATATGGTGAACCACGCCCTCTCAAGTTCCGTGAGATGCTACTCAATGGCTCCTTTGATTACATCCGCCACAAGGTGCTCTATGTCTTCCTGGATCACTTCCCCCCTGGTGGCCGTCAGGATGGCTGGATTGCTGATGATTACCTGCGTACTTTCCTAACTCGAGATGGCATCTCTCGCTTCCGCAATTTGCGTCCTGATGATGTTTTCATTATTGATGATGCGGATGAAATCCCAGCCCGTGATGGTGTGCTTTTCCTCAAACTCTATGACGGTTGGACAGAGCCTTTTGCCTTCCACATGCGCAAATCTCTCTATGGATTTTTCTGGAAGCAGCCTGGCACTCTAGAAGTGGTTTCTGGTTGTACAGTTGGAATGCTCCAGGCTGTTTATGCCACCGATGGAATTCGCCTACGCCGGAGAGAATATTATACCATGCCAGGCTTTCGGCAGTATGAAAATAGCACAGGTCACATCCTAGTACAGTGGTCACTGGGCAGTCCACTCCACTTTGCTGGCTGGCATTGCTCCTGGTGTTTTACACCTGAAGGAATTTATTTTAAACTGGTTTCAGCTCAAAATGGGGACTTTCCCCGTTGGGGTGACTATGAGGACAAGCGAGACCTTAACTATATTCGAGAGTTAATTCGGACTGGTGGGTGGTTTGATGGTACCACCCAGGAGTATCCACCTGCAGACCCCAAAGAACAAATGTATGCCCCCAAATACCTTTTGAAAAATTATCAACGGTTTTGTTACTTGTTGGAAAATCCCTATCAGAAGGCAAAGGGAACAGGGTGAGGGGAGTGGGCTTGCATGAAAAAACAGGATCTTTTGGAAAAAAGGGAAAGTCAGACTGTGTCTTTTGTTTTTTTCCCCCTGCCCCATTCTGCTGGGATTTGTACATTCTCTCTAACCTGTCAGTCCCACTGCAGACAAGAGACTTAGGGTATGTGTGTGTGTGGTAAGGGACTCCTAGTTATGTTACTAACTAGGAACATTCCTGTCCCCAGGAACTAGCTTTTTGTAGGATTGAAGAAAAACATGATGCAGGAAGCATGGGATCTGGGGAGCATGCAGTGGATGTGTGAGGGTATGAATGTGCCAAAGCCTCTACAGCCTTTGTAGTATAGCTAAGGATAACATTCAATTCCATTTTTAAAACCCAGTTTCTCCTAAGTACTTTGGCATCAATGGCTTTTTCTGCTTTCCTAATATATGGCCGCTAAGAGAGATTTTGTCAGTGAAAATGGACATTGAGCTCATGTAGGATCTTTATATTTTGCCATGTGCGTCTGTTATATGAGGCTATAAAGATGGGAGCACACACAAACTGGAAGCATAGTAGCACCAAAGAATTCTGCTTTCCATCTCATGATTATGGACATTCAGGGAAACTTTACAAACTGGCAGGGTATGAAGGTTGAAAAGCTGTCTGATTTTGGATATATTTTGGATAGCTAGCCTTTAATATAAGAATAAGATGACAGCACAACCCGTAGCCCACAGATTTGAAAAGAGTATAGCGATCACAGATACACTTCCCTCTTCTTCAGCAACACAATGTGATGTTTACATTTTCAACTAAAACAGGGTGTGACTAATGCTTCAGAGGAAAGGAGAGATCAGCTCCAGTGCCCGTCTTTCTACTTCTGAAACAGAAGAAGTGCAAAGGTACTTGGCTCTATGATGCCATTGTTTTGTGGAAAAGATAATATTATTGCTATACCAATACCAATCATTTGGTTTGCAAAGGCAGAGACGGGAAAGGAGGGTGTCTATCTGATGGAAATGAAATAAGAAGCCAACAATTATAATCTGGATGCCAAGCATTTCTATGTTCCTTTTTTTTTTTTTGCAGCTTTCAATGAAATATATCAATGCCGCTCCCCATTACTTATGCATCTATGGCACTAAGTCAGGATGAAAAACAGGTCAAGGTTTACATTTTGCTAGCTGTTAGGAAAATATATGAAGCAATGAGTTCAAAAAGAGTTTCTTTGTCATAGTGTGTTATTCTGGCACGTACCTCTTTCCTTGTTTGATCCACCGAGCATTTCACACTCTTTGCTGCCTTTACAATATCTGAAGTCCAATCATTCTAGAGACTGCAAGCCATGTTGTATGTGATTTGTCTTTTGCACATTTTGCCTGTGCAGTATACTCTGCCAGTTCATCCTCTTAACTTTTTTTTATGTGGTGAATATCTAAATACAGACTCTTTTCTAATAGCAAAGTTTCAGGAAAGAGGATTTGAGCAGGGAGAAGATGAGTAGGATTTTTTGGTTTGTGCTTCAAGGGTGGCTCCTTTACCAGCAAAGTAATATTCTGTTGCTCGAGTGAATTCATCAACAGTTTTAAAAGAAATTATTTTATGATAAGTACAAAAGAGCCCCGAACTTGCTTAAAATCTGTCTTGTTACCAAGAAGAGATCTGTACTACTTTTTATCTTTTGTGACCAGAATAAGGATGAAGTCAATGTTAAATTATGTTAAGCTTTCCCTCTATAGATGTTGTTACTTGCTCTTTCATAAAATTAAACTGAGCCAGAGAAGATACATATGCCTTATATTGTGAGAAAGATTTGTCATGTCAAAGGAGAGCGGAAAAGAGTATTTCAAGGGTCATGTGGCTATGCTAAAGCAAATGTGTAGCAATAGCAAAAAAACCACTAGTGAGGAACTGAAGATAGTGAAACACCTAGTTTCTTAGTGTTTCTTCACTGCAGATGCAGGAAGTGTTTTGCCTTCACCCTTGTGACAAAATGAGAATTTAGGCCACAACTCCATTGTTCTCTAGTTCTAATTAAACAGGAGGTCTATCCACACACTCAGTTGTAAGAAGTGACAGGAGTTGATATCCAACCTCAGAAAGATTGCAAGTTGTCCACTTTAGCTTAGGGCCAACTCTTTCCACTGCAGTGTTCTCTAAATATGTTGGACTTCACATTTGGAAAGCTGAGGAAGGCTACTCTAGAGGCTATAGTTTTTAGTGCTTATAATTCCATTAAAAAGCAGTAATTGGGAAATGCTTCTTCAGTATTGATAGGAACAAAGCAAATGGAGGAGGTGCTTCCAAACTATTTTAACAGGGGAAAAAAACTGCACTTTTATACTCAGTGAGACATGAATTGGGAGGTTGAAACATAACTGGCCATTGTGTTCAAGTCAATCAATTTTACTTAAAAAGGCAAACAAGCGATGTTTTTCTATACTATTACTGTGGAGTTTCTTAGAAGAATGCACCCTTCCCTTCAGCTCAGTCAACGTTGATTGTGATACACATATAATTTACCACCTACATTTTGCGACTGTGATCGACTTTTACAATGAATGCCCATGAATTCTTAATTCACCCATTAGCACAAATTCTTGGCTACACCTGTCATCAAAATGCAGCCAAAATGTTTCTGAGTTCTTCTTTTATCGTTTTACAATTTTTTTGCCACCTTTTTCTTTCCCACATCTCTTTTTCTCCCTTTATTTTCTTTCCTTTCCACTGTTGTTTCCAAGGAACAGATCCCATTCTAAATGGATAAGTTAGCACTAAATTCCTCTGGGACGCTGAAAGGATTCTTTGTTCTGGTCTCCTCCTCCAATTGCACCAAAGTGAAACTTGAAACTGACCTCTAATGGGAGAGAAAATGAGAATTTACAGTAAAACCTTTGCTTTAATAATAGTAACAACAAACTTTTGCACAGGGTAGCCTGAACTTCTAGTATATGAACCATCTATTTATTTATTATATAGCTACTAGCATTCAGTTTCATAGAGCAGACTGTAAGAACTTTGCACTAATAACAATCATTTGAGCCTCTGTTGTGAGGTTAGGTATGGGAGACTTAATTTTAGGAAATGGCTCTTTTCTTTCTTTTTTTCTTCTCAGCCATCATGAATAATGGGAGCTAATAGGATAATGCCTCTTAACAGTTGTTGATCAAAAATATGTATTTTCTTTACAGCCTTTACCCCACCCTATTCTACTGTACTCTTCCAAACAAATCTGTAGATGAGTTTAAGCATAACTGCCACAGTCAATGGCAGCCATACTGAGTAGTTGGTAAGTGGTGCCTACTTTGCAGTCTGCTTTGGGACCTTAGCTTCTCATTTGTATAGTGTTCAGAGAACGCCTTACTCCTATGACATTCTACTCCTTTTTCAATCTTACAGCCTAGTTAAATATTCATCCTAGGGCTAGGCTATGCCTCTCTTTAATTGCAAGTGGGGGAATTCAGTGACCTTCTTTATAAAACATAAATTTCTCTCAATATAGAGAAGTACATAAGGAGAGAAAGATTTTTATCTTATCGGCTTCTATGATGTGCTAATTTTGTGACTGCAATTGGGATGCGCTCTGTCTTGTAGTCTATTTTTTGCAGCTTATCATAGCAGAGGCCAGGAACAGTTCTATTACTTACTTCTTATATGAACTAGGCTAATCATGGCTTTAATTTATTCTTATCTTGTTATCTTTTAATCTCTTATACAATACAGGCAGCAATTTAGGAGACTTTTGGAATTATGCTACCACCTTTGTCCATTTGTTCTAATTCTGGTTTTTTTATGTTTACTAGAATTCTGGTACATCTTATTTTAGCTTTCCACAACCTGCTCTTAGAATAGCAGTCAAATCAGCTTAAGTAAAGTCTGTGGTGGCTGAATATTAATGCAATTGCCATCTCAATAGCTAGGAAAATAGCAGGTTAAGAAAAGCTTTTCTAGTTAAGTAAGATATCTGGCATTAACTAAAGGATTGTATACGTTCATCATTTGTTTCTTTTCTTACTTTCCCTCTTTCTCTTACTATATATCTCCTTATTACTATATATCTTCTTATTATCTTCCAATATCTGTATTACAAAAATAGGAAGCTCTTTTTATTTTCTTTAGCAGGCATGCTGTTCAAGGAGATTCTGAATCATTCAAAAGTGTTATAATTTTTTAAAACTGCAGCTGAATAGACCTTGAAACTGAATTGATATTTATTTTGATTCATTGTTTGCTCCTGGCCAATCACTATGTTTTTTCTTTTTTATCCCTGGTTTCAAAAGTGATGGCTATCTGAACTATACTCACAATCTGGCATAGATTGTAAGGGACAAGTAAGTCCATTAAAAGCTAGCTGCTTTAATAAAGGAAGGAACTGCTCTCGCCTTCATTTATGTCTACTCCCAAGGTGCTTTTCCACCTTTGGAGAAACTTTAAAAGGGAAAATGTGTTGCTGGTAAAGTCTAGTTGTGTGGGTATAGGAGGAAATAGAGGCCTTAATAGCACTACAGTATTAGGACATAGAGGTAATTGTGTTACACCATCATTGAAGTTACGAGGCTTGGTACATTGGCTTAAAAAGAAAATTCAGCAACAAGGATGCACCACTGTCCTGTGTAATTACCACAGAGAGAAGTTCTGAAAATAGGACTTCTGTTTCTCAAGGAAAGGATGTGGGATATCTTATACTAGCAAACTGAAATAGCTTTTGTGGCCCGTGTTGGCTAAAGTTTATGTGGGACTCGCCAAAATACGTAGAAGTCCTCTAAAGTCTAATTTATAATACCTATATTAATAATTTTGTAAGGGTAAATCAGTGTGTACATACTGAAATCATTTTCTCTGTAAATGGTTGGATTTCATTTCACCCTTAAAGGGATGTTTAAAGGAAAAAAATAAAACAAATTACACAATGAAAGGGAACCTGGGATGCGTGTTTGTTTTTATTTCAAACTGGGGCAGGAAGACGCTCAAGGAAGAGGGTAAGCGAGCCTGTTTCTTTCAGCTCTGAATAAACACACATACATATATGGAAAAGTATGCAGTGTTAAAATATTTGTCTTCTTTTTAATGGGGTGCAGAGTATGCAAGCACTTTTTCTCACAGTTGTGACAGCTTGATTCAGCCATCTATCCTGGTTGTTTAAACAAACTGCATGACAATGTAAGGCTATGAATTAACTTCCCACTGGATTCTGAAAAGGGCTCCAGTTAGTGTTAGAGTTTATAATCCGGACACAGAAGAATGCAGAAATATTATATTAAATATTATAATTAAATTGCTTAATGTTGCTATCAATTCATAATTATCGAGATAATTTAGAAAGGATATGAACTGGATGTTGATGTAAATTGACAAAGTGTTTTTTCCCATTGCAAATAAAGTTCTGGACCGAATGGAAAAAGTCGCCGGGAGGTCATCTTACACTAAAGTTTCTGCTTCAAAAGTGGGAAGAAGCACTGCTACTTTACCTAGAGCAGGGGTCTCCAACCTTGGCAACTTTAAGCCTGGCAGACTTCAACTCCCAGAATTCCCCAGCCAGCATTGC
>JANHZT010010384.1:149565-160801 GCA_032468215.1 Stegonotus admiraltiensis
CTTCAACTCCCAGAGTTCCTCGGCCGAGGAACTCTGGGAGTTGAAGTCCACAAGTCTTAAAGTGGCCAAGGTTGGAGGCCCCTGCACTAGACTGCAGCAAAAACAGAAAAACGCAACCCTTCGCCCGGGTTTTTGCCTCCTTAACCCGGTCATCTGACACTGACATTCTTCCAGAGGTCTGAGGCATTCCTCCCGCCCCAATTGCACACCACCCACACATCGCCTCCCGCTTCTCGCACACCGACGGAGTAGCCGCGGAGACATTTTTTGCTGAACCGTTCCTTCCCTTCGGAAGGGAAGATTTCCATGGTAAAAAGACCCATGCCCCGGAAGCAAAGTGGCCATATTGTTGCCTGACCCTGGGAACTCTGCCGGTTACGGGAAGAGGCGGGCTTTTAGAGCTCTGAAGCGCGGCGGATTTGCTCCAAGGCATCGAAAGCCGAGTCCGTTTCTTTTTTTTGCCGCCGCCGCCGCCGCCGATTTGACGGATTTCCCCCCATCTCACGGGTGAGTCCCAGCGCTTCCGAAATCCTTCCACTCGCCCCTCCGCGGCCTTCCTTAGCTTTCCCCCGTACGTGAGACCCAGTTGGGAATAGTGAAGAGTGTATTGGTGAAGGAGGAAATGTTTGCTCTCTTTCTAGATTCCCCTGAGGGCCTTTCAAGCTTCTTTATGAGGCACCTGCCCCTCTTTTTCTTGAGCGCCCTCCCTCCCTCCTCCTCCTATGGAAGGAGATTTCTACCACAGGATGCTTTGTCATATTACTCGTGTTTGGGGTCTCGCTTGAGGAGTTCATAACCGACTTTGTGGAAAACATGTCCGTATATTTTTACAAAGAGGCATCTATTTCCTTACCGTTGTGGGAGGTTTAAGTCGAGCCTAGATACTCCTCTAATTGAGGATGGCCCTTCCTCTATGATTGCTAAATTACTACGCATAACACAGGTGTAAAAAAAAACAAACCAAACCTTTGGGGAGCAAGTCAATTAAACAAAATAGGATTCTGCCCAGATTCCAAAATGTTGAGCAGTAAAATACAACACACCACAAACTTGAGAAGTTGTGATATGATGAGGAAGGAATTGGGACGCATATAAAGACACTTCACTTTATATATGAAGTGGTATGCTATTAAATAGGTAAAAGCTAAACTGGTGAACGAAAGATCCTTGTGGGTTTGAAGTGAAAGCATTGCAGATTGTACTGTTGGTCATGTATAAAATTAATGTCCCTATTGTGTACATGAAGGTAGTATTTTGTAATGACCACATATTTTCATTATTAGTTGCTACTGTGCTAGTAATACTAATGCTATGAATTAGTTTATTTCTTTTGATGACTAGATTTATTTTATTCACTCTTTTAGAATTAATGAAATAACTGAAGTATAAATTCTAAAAAAGAGAGAGAGAGAGAGATTACTTCATTTTCTCTGTTTTGTGTGTCTTTAGTTCACTGTTCTTCAACTCGTCCTCCATGGCAACGTGGAGCCGTGAAGCTGTGCTAAATCTTTATCGTGCACTGTTGCGTCAGGGACGTGGCTTGCGCTACACTGATCGTGATTTCTATCTCAGCTCAATCCGGAAAGAATTTCGCAAGAACCAGCACCTTACGTCCCCAGAAGATAAAGAGCGACATCTTAAAAAGGGCCAGGCTTTTTTGCACAGCCAACTTGGAGGGCTTATTTAGAAAAAAATTTTTTTTCTTGTCATATATTTCTTTGCTTTTATTTCCCTTTATTTATTTAGTAATTTGAACTGGATGGTCACTATCAGAAGTTTGCTGCAAATCTGTAAAAAACAAATCTCCCAAAGTATCCTACATATATCCCTGGGAGCTTTTCTCCTTTCTTTTTGCAGATGCATTAAGCCTCAGGTAAAATATATAGAGGATGTAGTTTGCTATTTTAATTATTCATTATTTGTACAGATAAAAAGCTAGCCGGAATAATTAGAATACTGAGTATTAATCTGAGTAATTGGAAATTAATTTTTATTTATAGTAATAAAAAAATTCTAGCATGCTTGAAATTGGCATAAAGAATGTACTATGTATGCTAATAATAACTACAAAATTAATGTTTACACTACAGAGGATGGAGAAATTTATATCCAAATTTTATTTCTTACTGGCAACTCTTACTTTGACTCCCCTTAAATTCTGGAAATCAGTTTGTCTAAGGGGCATCCATTGAAATATCATTTCATAATTCTACAGTTCTAGTCTACCTGTGTGTGTGTGTGTGTGTGTTTCGTCTCTTTAACTTCTAAATCTATTATTTTTTTCTCAGATCTTCACAAACCTTTTTGTACAAGTATAACTTCTGCATCTACATTTTTTCCTCCTTGACAGTGTTTGCAATTATGTTTTAGCTACTCCTTTTTCAGAAATTCCCTTTCACCATGAAATCCTTTTTTAAAAATTATTCTTTGCTACTGGGGAATTCTATTCATAATAGCTCTTAAGTTTATTAATGTGAAAGAGGGTCATATTTACATGTCAGATATTAACTAATGTAAGTTTTAGTGCTTGGTCTTGAACAAATCTCACTTCAAGCCAACCTTACCCAGCCTGGTATTTTCCAAAGGTGGTTGTTTTGGCTGAACGTCATGGAAAGGTCCCAGGTTAAAACTCTGGTTGTTTATAGTGAACAACCTTTGAATATATTAATGACTGCAATGATCTTATATGCTTCCTTTTTAGATTCCTTCTTTGGAAGAATGACTAATTAAATTGAGGAAGTTGCTTTAATGTCTAGAATAATTTCATATTTAAAAAATAAACCTGATATAGAATTCAGTTCTAATTGGAGACCATTCTTGGACTATAACCTTATACATGGATTTGTACCACACCCCCAATTTGGCCTTTTCTACATTTTTTTTACATAGAGTTTGCATTTTAATTTTATGGAAAGTGAATTTTTAGTATTAAAGTTTGGTTTTAGTTACTGATTTATATTGTATTAAGTAGCATTGTGATTATGGTTTTTATAATTGGAATTACAAAACATGTTTTAAGGTGATATATTTAAAATAAACTTAACTTCAAATATATAATCTTAGTAAAAGTCCATGGAATTAAAACCAAATAAGCACTGAATGGCAATCTAACATTTTGAACAGTATGCTGTTTGGGTTTTTTCCCTATGTAGGAGCAATGGCAGGCGCTGGAGAGCGCAAAGGAAAGAAGGATGACAACGGGATTGGCACGGCTATTGATTTTGTGTTGTCCAATGCTCGACTTGTACTGGGAGTGGGAGGTGCTGCTATGCTGGGGATTGCTACCTTGGCTGTCAAACGGGTAAGAAAGGTTTATTTCTGTCAGAAGTATCACAATTAAAATAAGGCATACTATATGACATAACATTTAAAATACAAAATACAAGATTAAAAGAAATAATATAGTTGGTAAAGAAATATCAAGATTTATTGAGGTTGGAAAAAATTCAGTAGGGAATAGAGAAGTTAAGTCTCATTAGGTCATATAATCAATATTCTCCTTTCACTCTCTGCAGATGTATGACAGAGCAATCAGTGCTCCAGCCAGCCCCACCCATTTAAGCCAGTCAGGAAAGAGAAGCTGGGAGGAACCAAGCTGGCTTGGGTCGTCATCACGATTACTGAACCAAGACATGAAGACAAATCTTAGCCGTTCTCTGCAGACTCTGCCCACAGAAGCTTCAGATTTTGAAATAGGTGAGAAATAGTCTAAAGAAAGAATATACACATTGAACTGACTTTATGCTATATTTAATGTATTAGCATGGCTTTGTAGTTTGTCTCATTTGATTTTTTTAATAACAAAAGATGTCTGCTTCTGGATTGTCTCATGGATTTTCTTTCTCCCTTAAACCTTATGCTAAAGCTACTTTGTTTGTTAAAAAAATACACGTTCAGAACAGAATGATTTCAGTGCAGGCAATTTACACAAGCAATTTGCAGTGAAATATTTGGCTCTTTTTGAGTTTTTCTCTGTTGTATTACCCGAACAGATTCCATCAAACCTATGAAGCATAAATCACCAGCTAAAAGAAGCCAGGTGGAATTGAAAAAATCCCGCCTTCGGATGTCCTTGCAAGAAAAACTGTTTGCTTATTATCAGAGAAAGGTGGCTATCTCTGTAGAAGAACAGATCAAAGCCAAGCAAGCTGCCGTGGATATCTGTGCTGAATTACGCAGTTTCCTCCGTACCAAGTTGCCAGACATGCCTCTGCGTGAGATGTATCTGAGTGGTAGCCTCTGTGATGACTTGCAGGTAAATTGAATGGATGAAAAGCTTTAAATGTTCTTCAGCAAGAATAATGTTGGTAGAGATAATTTATCCCACTATCATATTCTTATGGTTATCTCTTGATTTTTGTGTGTGTGTCTAACCTGATCTTGTGTAAGAAAAAGAGCCCCTTTTGGGGCCAATATCCACATTTTTGTATTCTGTGTCTTTTCTACATCTGTTCAACAAAATATATTTTCAAATTGTTTAACTACAGTATAGCATATTATTTTTAGACTAGCATATGGTGTCCATATGTGCTACTTTTCTATTGTCATTCAAAATAATACTTATTTATTTTGTAAGTTTGCTGTAGCTGCCTCTATGACTTTAGTATAGCTAAAGAGAATACTGTATTGAACATCACTGATACTGCAATTGAAGTGTTCTTAGTATTCCCAGCCTTCCTTCTGGCCTAGCTTTTCCCAACTTGGTGGCCACTAATCCATTAGTTGGATTATACCCTTTGAGAATTCAAATGCAAACATTTGGAGGGAGGCAAGTAAGCTAGTTGATAGGACCAGTCCTCAGATGTTTAATGCTCTCTTTTATTTCTCTCTGCTGCTAGGTTGTGACAGCTGATCACATTCAACTTATTGTTCCTCTTGTGCTAGAACAGAATTTATGGTCATGCATTCCGGGTGAAGAAACCATTATGAACATCCCTGGCTTCTGCCTAGTACGTCGGGAAAACCCAGAGTATTTTCCTCGTGGTAGCAGTTATTGGGACCGCTGTGTAGTGGGAGGTTATCTCTCACCTAAGTCTGTTTGTGGTACCTTTGAGAAAGTAGTGGCTGGCTCCATCAATTGGCCAGCAATTGGATCCCTCCTAGATTATGTGATTCGTCCAGTCGCACCCTTAGAATCTCTAACTTTGGAGGTGCAGTATGAACAGGATCGGCACCTTCTGATAGACTTTTTACCATGTGTGACTCTAGGTGATTCTGTATTGGTAGCCAAGCCACATCGACTGGCCCAATATGATAATCTATGGCGACTCAGCCTTCGGCCAGCAGAGACAGCTCGCCTGCGGGCCTTGGACCAAGATGACTCTGGTTGCCGTTCTTTGTGCCTTAAGATCCTCAAGGCCATATGTAAACTGAACCCAGTTCTGAGTCGTCTTTCTGCCAGCCAGCTTACCAATGTAATATTACACCTGACTCAAGAAGAAACTGATTGGTCACAAGATGCAATAGCTGATCGTTTTCTTCAGGCATTGAGAAAACTAATTGGCTATTTGGAAGAAGGAATTCTTCCGAGTGCTTTAAATCCCAAGGTGAACTTGTTTTCAGAGCTTACTACTGAAGAAGTAGATGAGTTAGGCTATACTCTGTACTGTTCACTTTCAGAACCAGAACTACTGCTGCAAATGTAATCGCTGCCTTAAGTAGGAGTTAGTGTTAGAACTACTTGCCATGACGATTTGTCTTCTGAGACCTATGCACATCTTGCCCTGGTTATTTTGCAAGTCTGCCTCTACATTTTTATTGTTATTAAATAGGAGTGGGGGCTTTAGATTTCTTGGTGCTACTGGTCTAGTTCCACTACACTCAAGGAATTGAAGGAAGAAGCAACTTTGAAGATCTGCTCAATTTGCCATAATGTTCTTGTTGATGTATCTGCTGCTGGAGTTCCAACATATGCTCTATTTCCTGTAATACTTAATACTTTGCTGCAGTGAAAATTCTTACCTATTTCAAAAGTGTAGAATTGTCACTAACAATTTTAAGAACCCCCAAAGTATAATAAGGTTTGTTCCTATTGATTGGTGACTATTTCCCCCCTTTTTATTTTGAAAGTGCTTGACAGAAAAGCTTCAAGAAAACTATTCGTAGCAGGATATATATTTGTGAATTCTGTACATTGACTGTATTTATATTGTTTAGAGGAGGGTTGTTTTTTTTAAAAAAATAGCATGCTTAAATTTATGTGACACTCAGATGATAACCCCATATTTTGAAATCTGAGTGAATATTGTCTAGGACTTGCTGCTTTGCCAGATTGGAGTCCTTCACTGCACAAGCACATACAAGGTCCTCAATGCACTTGTTTGAAAAACTGGTAGCAGATTGCTAATTGATGCAGAGGAATGTAAGAAGAGAAATTTCATATTCACTGCTTTTGAAATTATTTGTCCACGTGTTAATTGTTTGAGAAATTAGGAAATATCACTAAGGCACAGATAAGGACACTTGAAATAAAAATTCTTGAATAAGTGCTATGACACTTCAAAAATGTTGTGCCTTAAAATTATAACAAAGAGTAGATAAGATGTGACTATATGCAAAACTGAAGAGGGCAAATATGCTGTACTTGTTATTGATGGTCAGAGATACCCCATCTGAATTTGAAGCACCTTTGCCCTCTTCAATTCTGAATACTGCATATCATTAGTGCTTGAGCTTCAAAGTATTGGCTAGCCGGCAAATATGGATACTGACGTATATTTCCTGAAGGTTTTGTCTATAAACTATTGGGCACAAGCAATTAGAAGAAATTACACTACTGGAAGAACGCAAAATAGTTTTAAGTGAAAAATATATATTATGCTGTTTATATTTAAAAGAGATGGCATATTATATATTTAACCAGTTTGATCCAATTGTTCAAGAAACTATAAAGCACATTTTCTCCTACGTGGTCTTCCGTACGTAACTTATATAACCCTCTTCTTAATCTACTCATTCTTTGAAATGATACAACATTTAGGGAGGAGCTTCAGTAGCTGTATCTCTTGCTTTGCAGATACAAGCATGGCACGGTGAATGTGTAATCTCTTGGGAATATATGGTTTGTTAATGCTGCTATCATCTGGTACTTCTTCCATCTTTCCCCAAGGGAAAAAACAAGAGGAGGTACTCTTAAGAGATGAAACTGTCAAACTTGCATAACAAGTATTGCTACAATACATTTGTAATTCTGAGGGTTACCTTGTTTCACATATCCACGCTCAACATTAAATGGTAGAGTGGATAATGAGATAATTTGCAGGTCTTGGGAATTGAACATAAATATTCCATATTCTTTCTGTTGAAAGTGGTGCTTACTAAGGCTACATATGCTTCAGAACATTTTTGAAAGAAGGGGTTTGGTCCTTGTTTGCACAGAATCACCTGATACTCATTAAAGTAATCCGTTCTTTTTCAGGGTGCTACTTAAAGAGATGTGTTGATTTTAATGAATGGAATTTGTAAAGCAGTATCATATTTTGGAAACCTGAAAAAATGAATTTAATAAATAGCACAGAGCTGCTAGTTTTGTTGTGCAAAGCCCAAAATGCTCCTTTCAAATCACTGTCAAAATATAGCTCTAGTGCTTGTTATTAAGATACTCTTCAGTTTAGTTGTAATGTGTAGGCTCCAATTCTGTAGCTTTGGAGAGTGCAAAAACTCATATTTTGAGATCAGATTGTCTTTTACAGATGGCATATATTGTGGCAATGGAATCAGTATTCGCCTAATTTAAGTTTCAGTGTTATAGCCAAAGACGAAGTTGAGTGCCTGGCAATTGTAACCTGGAAAATATTTGTTTTTGGTTTTTTTTAGTGAATAATAGTTTCCAGAATACATTCCTCTCCATTCTCAACCTTCCTACTACATGAGTTGATGAACACCTACAGAGCAGGGGTGGGTTCTACTTACCTTTACTACTGGTTTCCATCCCGCCCACATGCTCTTCTGTGCATGCACAGATCACCTATGATGACGTCCGGGTGAGTGGGCAGAGCCTCCAGCTGGTTTTACTACTGGTTCGTGCGAACCGGTCCAAACCAGGGGCAACCCACCACTGCTACAGAGGCATTATGCAGTTAGAGACTTTGCTAAGAGGTCTATTGTTTGCCATTTTTCCTTTTGTCTCTTAGTCTGCTGTTTGTTTAGAGCAGGAAAGCAAATCATATGAGGCAAGAATTAGAAGAATCCAGTATCTCTTGCATTCCCATTTATCTTACTTTTAAAAATTGCAAAAACATTTTATTAAATTTTTAAAAATTGTTATGAGGTTGAATA
The DNA here is from genome assembly GCA_032468215.1 of Stegonotus admiraltiensis. Classification (NCBI taxonomy): domain Eukaryota; kingdom Metazoa; phylum Chordata; class Lepidosauria; order Squamata; family Colubridae; genus Stegonotus; species Stegonotus admiraltiensis. The sequence goes on from JANHZT010010384.1 coordinate 157,843, forward strand.
TATATTGTATGTAGCTTTAAGCACCTATCCCTGGGACAGTAAGATGCCATTTTATTGTTTTTATTTCACTTTCATATCTTTTAACTGTTATTTCCTACAAAGCAATGATGAATTGGGATTTTTTTTCTTTGAAATATGTAAAAAAGATTTAAATTCATTTCATGATAAGGCTGATAACAAATTGCCACTGCCATCAGTGCAAAATCCAAGCTGAAATAAATGTGTTTACTCTTCCTTTCTTTTGAGGTTAATATAACTTGCATTCTATGTGAATCAAATTGTGTGAGGCAGCTGTAAGTATTTCCCTGGAAAATTCAGTTTGAAAACTTTGTATTCTTAAACTTACAAGTATTCACTTAAATTGTATGTGATAACTTCCTACTGGCAGGTTTAGTTTTCAGCTCTCAGTCTGTAAAACAATCAGAACATAGATATTGATTCAGTAGTATGAAGTACAACATATGACCGTTGTTTTAAATCACTGGGAAGTGGGAAGCCAACAACAGCAGCTGATGGTCTCAAGCCAATAGCCCAAGTCTGCACATCCTCGAATATACCTTAGGTGTCAAACCGATCAGTAGAAACTAATTATGACCAGCTAGCTGAATAATAAATTTGTCTTCACTTGGCACTGTTGACCTCCCAGGTTTGATGAAATACTTGGGACATTTGCCCAGGCTGAAATGTATAAGGGTTGGAGGAGAGAATTCTAATGGTCTGTAACAGTGTATAAAAGTTGTGAAATAAAATTCTCCACAACCAATATGGCTCTTTTTAAATATATGCTGGGGCCTTGTCTATATTATTTTTATGAAGAGAAAATACAATCAATCATGTAATTACCTTCATTTGCAACACTTAATGATACTAAGAAGAATGTTCTCAAAGTGAACCTTAATCTTTATAATACTATGTCTAGAACTAAGGATAGAACTGCATCTCTGTACAGTAGTCCTTAATTTACTAACCATTTGTCTAGTGGCCATTCAAAGTTATAAAAAGTGGCATAACTACTTTTCTTATGACTGTTGCAGCATCCCCATGGTCATGTGATCAAAATTCAGACAGTTAACTGATTCATATTTATGACAGCTGCAGGGTCCCAGGGTCATGTGATCACCTTTTCAGCTGCGTGTTGCCCACAGCCGAACTAGACTTTGGGATCCTGTTTCAAATTTATCATGAATATAAAAATTATTTACATCCATCCACATTAATCCTGTAATATTCAATAGAAGAGAATATATGTAGCTGTGGATTCCTCCCAGCATTGGTGGCAACACTACCAATGTTTTCTCTTTTTATTTATTACTTGATTCAAAGGAAAAATTTAAATCCAGGAACTACCAAGGGGAAAACCACACCTGGCAGAGTAAGCTACTATATAAAAACAGGAAGCAAACTTCACACTCACTAGCGATGATATTACCTAGTCAGGTAATGAAGCATCTGCAAGAAAACAACCAAGCTCATAAAGCACCAAGAACTTGGCTATAGTGTAGAAGTATATAGACAGAAACAGCACATACAAAATTCAAAGCAGGAAATTTAAAATTGACTAATATTAAGAGAAGTTCTTTAAGTAGCATACAAGCTAAGGCTCTTTTTTCTGTAATATCAAGCTAAATCAATCCATGTATCTTTATATCTTGCTGAAATTCAGAATGAACTGTTTCATATACATTTAATATATCTTCAATAAGAGGTAAAAAAGAATTTTCAATCATTCTATTTTCATTTAAAAGAAAGGGCAATGAGTGGGTGAATTTGAGGAACCTTTTATACTGGCTACTCACTATAGACACCCACTCAGCCACACATGCAACTGCATAGATGCCTTTTCTTACTGTTTTTGAAAAAAATGGTTTTGTTTGTGGTGAGGGTAAATGAATTTTCTCTACATCACTGATGTGCTTTTGTAGATTCTTTTTTTGGAGCACAAATGATAAAACTGAAATAGAACGTTAGACTTTTAAATATTTTATTCTAGCACGCTTATTGTACAAATCTTTTTTAAATCTGAACACTGCAAACAACTTGTACTGTGTTTCCCTGAAACAAAGACCTTTCCAGATAATATGCCCGATTGGCCTTTTGAGTGCATGTGCTGAAATAAGTCCTCCCCCAAAAATAAGGCCTTTGAAGCACCTGTGCAGCTAGTCCCCGCCGTTTCCTTGGGGGGGGGAACATGTCCCACATGCCCCAGCCATCCACATGGAATGGCCTCGCGGAGGCTGCTCCCGCAAACCCTAGCTACCGCACCCCTTCTCTTAGTGGCGGCCGCAAAAAGAGCAGCAGGCCCAGTGATGTACCTCGTGCCTCCCTCCTTACCTACCGGGAATGGTGCGATGGTCACAGCAGACCATCCCACCATTCACAAAGCAGCTGCTTCACCGGTGCTGCTCAGGCTGCCGCCTGCAGCAACTGTGGCGGTAATAGGTCCAGAGACGCACCCCACATGACACCGGGCCTCCTTGTTGCTTCCCATGCAAACAGCACGAGGTGAGGTGAGGCAGGGGGGTGGGGAAAGGAACATGCCCCTACCATCCACATGGAACAGCCTCGCAGAGTGGCAGGCCCAGCGACGTGTGAGGTGCGCCACTCTCTTGCCAGCCCTAGCCCTATCAACCTGGAACTAGTGGGAGGGGGACTGGCACCGGAGCTTCGAGCAGTGGCCGGTGCGGGCTCTGTCTGCACAGCCATGAAGTGGGATCGGCGTGGCTGGTTCTTGCCTGCAGCATTGCTGGCCAGGATTGGGTCAGAGCCACTGCCAGCCTAGATCAGCAGACCAGATTCGGTGAGCTGGACGCACCACCACTACTCGGGAGGAAAAGAGAGAGAAGAGGCACTGTGAGAAAGACCATTTTTCACGTTCTGGGCAGCGGCGGCGCATTCAACTCACTGAATCTGGCCTGATCTCGGCTGGCAAAGGGGAGTGGCAGGTGGGGGTGGGTGGGGC
>JANHZT010010384.1:160901-171740 GCA_032468215.1 Stegonotus admiraltiensis
TTAAACACAAGCTTTGACGTGGTTTCTTCACTCGGCCAACAATACTTCACAGGACACGCGAAGCTAACGTTGCCGACCAATCAAGTGCTTCGTGTTCACGTGCTTCAAACTACTGGAATGCAGAATCGGGCACCCCCCCCTTGGGCAGCCAATAGGAAAACTAAGCTAGAATTAATTTTTTCACCGTCACGTGTCTGACCTTAATGAAGCGGCGGCGGTATCCGACGTTATGATTCAACAACTTAGAATAGTCCCTGTAATCCTTCCGCAAATTGTTGAGTAGGTCTAATAGAATGCGGGTACGAAGCCACGCGGAGTGTTTGCTTCAACCCTGGCGTCACAGAGAGGGCTCTGTGAGGAGGTCTACTTTTTTTTCAAGTGGCACAGATTCAATTTCGAAAATATTGGGCGGAAGGATTTTCTGGAACCGTTGCTTGCTGTTAGGTGGTTCTACCGGATCTCATTGACTATATAAAGAGAAACCGCGCAAACTCTCGCTCCTATTGTCTCGCTGAGAAAAAGACCTGGGTGCTGTTTTGTCATTTCCGAAAAAAAAAAATTAGTAGCACCTGTCGTCCCCACTTTTTTTCGGAGTGTGACAGTGACCAATCGAGCAATCGAAGAGGGGTTTTAATATACGCGGCCGCCACCATGGCATGGTAGGGGCGGCAGCGCAAGCGACGGCATCGGCCATTGCAGAAGCGCAGCAGCGGCGGCCGCGGCCTCGGCACCTCCAAGCATCTGCAACCATGGCGTGAGTATCCTGGCGGTGGGGGAGGTAGAAATCCACTAAAGGTGGAGGCATTGGCTTTTATTAAATAATGTAGAGGATAAGACAAACGGTACGATCGGGTTAAGGAATTGAGACTTTAGGGAGCGAAGATCTATGTATGGATTTAAAACAGCTGGAGTTTGCGAATATATGGGAAGAAATCGGAAATCTCAGCCAAGGAATAGCATTTGTTCGTGAGCGAAAAATACGTGGGTGGGGTGGGGCGGTATCAAGAAACATGGTAGGTTAGCGCAAAAAATTCCAGACTATTGGATTAGGCTATTTATGAAAAAGGAGGTAGTTTAATGAGCCCTTGGGTTTCCCAGACTAATTAGAAGGCAGAAATAATTTCCTTTGTTGTCGGGGAAAATCCCCCGAGATTTAAGCAATTGGTATACTAATAGTTTTTTCTGGACAAAAATAGAACTTCGACAAGTTAAAATTGGCCTACTTTAAGAGGAAGAGAGAGTAATCTAAACAGCTTTTCACAACAAAAATACCACAAATTAAAATTTTTATCTATAGATATACTGACAGGACTCTTTCCAAAAACATTTTGCTGAAATAACTAATGGCGTTAGGGTGGAATGCAGATTTGAATTGACTAATAAGGTTAAGAGGTAGTGAATCTGTAACTTTAAAGTAAGCTTTTTCTGTGGAAACCGCCAATTTTTAAATAAGTGGATATAAACAAATGTATTATGTGGCTGTTACATCTTAATGATTAAGATTCTCAGTGACCTAAATGTAAACGTGGCAGGATACAAAATGGCGGCCTATTCATAGGTTATAGACATGAACAGCAAGCAGATCATGAAATGGCTGCAGCTGTTGTCACTAATGAATTCATGAATCAGACCAAGATGGGTGGAGATTGAATTGAAGCTGTGTAGTTAGGAGGAAATAGAGGGCTGACTTGCTGAACAAATTCTAGTTGGCGCTGTTGTACTGTAGTTCTAATTGGCGTCTAAGACAGATAGTTCAGATGAAATCTAGAGAGGAAAAAAACTGGAACTGTAGGAGTCATTGCTGCAGTATTACCATGCACAATTTGCCCTATGTGATTTTTAACTTGAAATTCAAATCTAAAAGCTCTTTTTATAATAATTGTTACCTTGTTTCTTCCAGGTTTTTCAAATCATCACACAGCAGCTTTGCTGTAATTGATAAAGACACCATCTATTTGTCTAGACAAATTGACAACAAAGTACTACAACTTGACCAAAATGAGCTGCTCAAACACAGAGATGTTGTTGGGGGACTTTCTGTCCCCATTCAGCCAGCAGTGTTTGGTGGCTGATGAAGGACTGGGGCTCTTAGATGACTACTTGGAGGTGGCCAAGAACTTCAGTTCACATGGGTTCTCCAGCGCGAAGGCTAAAGTGGGCTCCTCCGATTGGCTGGATGTGGGCAGTTGGAATAATGCCACAGACAGCAACCAGGGTAAGATAAATTATATTCTGCCAATATTGGGTAACCTTTTGAGGTTTTTGATGCATCTATTTAAATGTTTATAGTAGTTTAATGGGTCTAAAGCAGAGGGAGACCTTTTTTGTATTTATTGAGATCATCTTTGGAATAGCTTTTTGTTTTGTTTGTTTTACAGAGGATGCCTTTTCTGGCATGGATTGGATGGTGGAGAAGATGGACCTGAAGGAGTTTGACTTTGATGCGCTGTTAGGTATTGATCTGGAAGCCACCGTCTCCCCAGATGAGCTCATGGCCACGTTGGAAGACACGTGTGACCTGCTTGACCCGCCCATTGAAGAAATTCCCAGCAAAGAAAGTCTATTAATGCCAGAACCAATTAACCAATCCCCCAGGTCTGAAGCAGACCAGGTGGCCCCATTGACTACATTGTTGCCATTTCCAGTACCCCAAAGGCCACTAATTTCTACTGTTGACCATTCATTCAGTTTAGAGCTAGGTAGTGAAGTAGACATTCTTGAAGGAGACAAGAAAACAGAAACCCCCACTACTTTAGTAATTCCCAAGAGTGAAAAAGAGGATGAAACACATTCTGACAATGATAGTGGAATATGTATGAGCCCAGAGTCTTACCTAGAGTCACCTCAACAAAGTCCTGCCACTTCTACTAGTTCCCTCAGTGATAACCAATCAGTTACAACCCAACACCATATTTCTATGAGGCCCAAGCCTTATGATCGCCCTCCAGGAATCATAATATTAAAGATTAAAGAAGAAAAGAGAGTAGATAAGAAACTGAAGAAGATGGAGCAGAATAAGACAGCTGCTACACGATATAGACAGAAGAAAAGGGCACAGCAAGAAGCTTTATCAGGAGAGTGTAGAGAACTAGAGCAAAAAAATGAAGCCCTGACATCAAAAGCTGAGTCCCTAAGCAAAGAAATTAAATATTTAAAAGATCTGATTGAAGAAGTCCGCAAAGCTAAGGGCAAAAAGGTTAAAGCCCCAGAATAGAATAGTGGAGTAGGGGTTACATGCATGTATATTGCTTGCTGCAAACAACTATGTTTTAATGCTTAATAAATTATTTTCTAATTTGGATATGTGTATATTGTTCAGTGAAGTTTTGTTTGAAATTTATTTGGCTCAATTAAAACCCCCAATTTTTACATTAAAAATGAACAGCAAAAGATAGCAATTGCAGTTTAATCTATTTTAAGATGCCTTTTTAAATTTCATTCCATGTCTTACAATTTTGGAATAACACTTCATATTTGTCAAATTAACAAATATGTTACTTTTCTTCCTCAATCTTAAAACCATTCTACTCAATTCTACTTGAATCTGTGCCTTCATACTTTTTGTTAACTTTGGACTTGGTTGATTAGCCAGTGTACCAAATGTTTTAGCTTTCTCATCAACACAGTCTCTCTAAATGGATCTTAACACTAATACATCAGGCTCTCAATTCATGTCTCTATCCATATCCCTCATTTTACCTTAATCGCCGGAAAGCTTCCAAGACCAGTATAAACAATAGGGATAATACGCATTTTTTGTTCATAAATCATAGTAAGGTTCTTTCATGTGCCCATGACCAAAACAGCACTTGAGCTGGAATCTATACGGTTGAAACATACTTGGCATGTTAATTGGCTAGCATAATTTGAATCAAGGAGCATGCCTATCAGCTATGTTCCATGTAACAATTCATAGCATCCATAATATTAGCATGATCCTGTAAATGACATTGAATTTCTAAGAGGTGCAATTTTTACATTATAGTGAGCTTTTTTAGTTATAAAATGAGTTTACTTATGTACAATTCTGGCCTGCACTACGGGGGGGGGGGATTCCACCTGAGGAATCTGCTAACGAAAGAAATTAGAAACAAAGATATTCCTTATTACTTAAGAGGTCCTTTTCTTGCTTAGTTCTCATCAAAATCAACTAGAATTTTAAACAGGCTAAATTAAGGTGATCAAAAACTACATAAGGAAAATTCCTCTTGCTTGTTTCGTGTGCTATAATTATAAATATAATTTCGTCTTGGCCAATACTAAATAGACATTCAGTAGCAATAGAAGCATAGTTTTTAGTTAGATTTTAGAGGAGACTCCTTTTTGGGTAGTAATGTAATGATGGTTTCCTTGATACTTTGAAAGATCTGGTTATGTCATCAGGCTTGGGCTCTTAGGAGACTCATTGGCATCCTTCAGTCTCAAGAGACTGGTATCGTGCTCTGGAAAGAGGTCCTAAAACAGCATCTAGTGTGACTAAAAAGGCCAATTTGAGAGTGGCAATCCCTTCCACACTGAAGGCAGATACATTCTGTCTCCTGCCCAGCCCCCAGATTTTGCTGGTTCCGGGGACTGCCTCTTGGCCTCAGCCTGCTGAACAAGTCTCTCTGAATTGGAGGAGGCCATGCTGTGTCTTTAGGAGACTGGCGACATGCTTATATGGTTCCATTACTGAGGTAACCATTCTCCCATTACCTAGAGTGGTGATGGCGAATCTATGGCATGTGGAGCCATATTGGTGGGCATGCGAGCATTGCCCTAGCTCAGCTCCAGCTGATTTCAGGCCTTCTGGACCCACCAGAAGTTGGCAAATGGGCTGTTTCGGCCTCCAGAGGGCCTGGGGGTGGGGTGGGGAATGCTGTTTTCGCCCTCCCCAGACTCCTAGAAAGCCTCTGGAGCCTGGGGAGGGCAAAAAACACCTACCGGGTCCACCGTGCCAACATGCCAAAAACGGGCACATGCGTGGGGTGCAGGGCACATAATTATGGGTGTGGACACGCACGTGTGTGACCACCCCACACTCCCCGCTTTTGGCACGTGATGGCAAAAAGGTTAGCCATCACTGACCTATAGGTTTTTTTTACAAATTCATACGCATTTTTATGCTTTTATCTGTTGCAGTGTCCCAACTATTGTGTGCCACCCAGAGTTGCCTTTGATGAGATGGGTGGCTATATACGTTTTGTAAGTAAAAAATATATGCCAGGACAAGTCAGATTTTTTTGTAGTTACAGGTTTTGGCTGCAATAATCTGATTGCACTCCACAATGATATACAGGACAATTAGAACAAGTATGTACTTAGCCCCATTTTTCCCCGGAGCAATTTCAGCATGAAGTACATGGTGGCCCATTCTTGATCTTTCAGCACCTGTCTGTTGCTGTCACTAATAAAAGATTAGCTCAAATGTCTTAATGGTATCTTGGCAATATAGAACAAGCCCCCAGTGTAACATTTGCTTCCCATTCAGCTGCTGCTTTTAAAATACGTGCTTTACTTTCACCTTGGTTTCTGCTAAAGTACAAGTTTGTAAGCTTTAAATGTTTAAACATTAAGGAATAGGCTTCCAGTGTGGTATATTCTACCTGTTCCCTACCTTGTCTCAATCATGATAACTGTTACTGCTTTTTTTCTGCACTCCCCCAAAACTACTACTTCATGCTACAGTATAAGTGGAACAAAATCTTTTTCTGCAAATGGATCAAAATATAAAAAATGCAGATTAACAGGACAAGCTTTACATGCTCAGGATGCCTAGAACATTTTGTACAATCTCATCTAATATTTAACATCAAAGTTAGAAATTCATTTTGATGTAAAGCACAGGTTGAACTTATCAGAGTTATTTTGATCCACAAGCAAATGTGGAATGTCATTCTTCCTAAACAGTAAATTTTAATAAGTTTATGAGCAACATAAATTGACAACCACTTAAGCAATTTTGTATTTGTTAAGTTTTAATGTATCAATGATTGGTAGATGATTGGTAATAATTTATTCAATAATTTTGAGATGGTTTTAAGTCTTTCAAAGAATTCAGACTGTTCCTACAGCTGCCTTGTTAACAATTAGCTTCACTACATTGTAATCACTAAATGCTAACACTAATTGTAGATAACAGCTAATTGTGTAATTAAATAACAAGCTATCAAAATAAAAAATAAATAAAAAGCTAACTGTAGATAACATTTGTTAAATATTAAAATATTTAAATAAAGTTCTGTTCCTTTACAGTGTATTAGGCAGCAACTGAGAAACAGCGCCTCCTGGCCTGTTTTTCAGATGTTTTGAGGCTGGGGCTATTTTGTTCCAAACATGAACTGAACATGAAATTGATTCTGGCAGAGCTGGTTTAGGAGGTGGGGTGGGGGTGGGCAAAGGGTATTGGCAGTGGCTGGGGGAAGAATAGACTTACGAATCATCACTTGTGGCTAATGGTTAAAATATACCAGCACTTTTCATGCACATGCTCAGCTACAAACTAATCACTGTAGCCTAGCATGATCGAGTAATTTACCTATCTGGATAACATAGGATAGTATGTTAGGGAAACCTATACAATTAGGTTAATTTTACCACAGAAATGCATGTTCAGCTAGTAAAATGTGAAAATGTGCTCCTTCCTGCAAAATGGAATAATTTCAGCCACCCAGTGTCACTGAGTTGGGCAGCTTTATATTTTTTTTAAATAAATAAGGTTAAAGACTTGCTTTATATGATTTGAAAAGTAGAATAGTTTATTCCACAATTACACTCTTTTGGAAAGAATAAATAGGAGGCACCATTCTTACAGCTTTTTTCAGGACTGTAACTTCAAATATGAGCATGTTTGCCCAATATACTAACGTGGTTAACAGTAACCTTGTCAACTACTGTGGTCTGCTTAATGTATATAGTTGTCTCGATTCATCCAGTACTCTGAACTACAAATTAACTAAATTGGTTGGGTTTCGCAAGACACATGCCACTGTGTAGCCAACTCCATGTAAATCTGAAGTATTGTGCACTTTCAGGCAGAAGTATTTTCAAACATGACTTTATTCTGAGTTATGACTTTGGGCTGGCCACTCTCTCTCAGCCCAGACTACATCACACAATTGTAGTGGGGAAAACAGAAGGACGAAGGTGTGGATATGTTCACCATCTTGAATTATTTGTAAAAATATTAAAGCTGTGGTGCAAACAAATAACTGATAACCACATCCTACTAGTGAAAAAGAAGTAGAATGGATGATACATACTGTAATTAGCTTAATGTTGGGAATGAGTAAGGGATGAAAAAAAAACCATGTTTCAGTGTTTGCATGATTTTAGTAAAATGCACAAATTACTATTCTTATGTAGTAACTGCAGTTATGAAATCATGCATAATTTTACCACTGTAAATATTGAATCAATATGAATTTTCCAACCACTGATGTAACATTTGATTATCTCTCTGACCCACCCTTGTTCCTGTATAGAATTCTTTTAATTTTTCTTATCGTTTTCTGCTTGGTTCTAAAAATGATATAATATTCTTAGGCTATTTATTTCTGGTACTTCACAAACAATTTTTGCCTGAACAGTCTGGTGTAATTGGTCATTTTATTTCTATAAAAGTTTTTTACATTTATTAAAGAAATGACAAGTGATACATTGAATAAACTCAAAAACACTTGTATAGTAACTAACAATATGGTAGGAAATTATACAAACTACATTTTGAGAAGAAAAGAGTGTTGCAGGGGTATCCTTTTCCTAAAAGGTATCACAAAAAAGTGACGTATTATACTTGTATCTTAAATATAGCAAAAATAACTCTGATATCCTTGTGGAAGCACTTCAAATGCCTATAACTGACTGTTTCTACATTGTTATAAATGAACTAAAAATATTTTGGCTATGAATTAAATCAAGTTTTCATATTACTACTCAGAAGTATAATTGTTAGTTTGTTGCAGCAAAACTTTATACAATAAAGCACATACTTTCAGCTCTGATATTGCAATATGAAATCCAAATTCTCTGTTCCATATGTATAGAAATTACTTGTTTAAGTTAATTTACTCCTAACAAATGTGGCAAAAGCCTGTTTTCTCTGGTTCAAGGTAGATATTTTTCTAGCAAAGAGTCAAAAGATAATCTTAAGAGTCATATGTCCAAACTCAGCATCAAAGATCTGGATTCTCCACTCTGGGCACAAACCGTCATTCCATATGAAGTGCGACAACTGAGCAGATCATATGTAGAAATACTGCAATCTTATAATAGATGTACTTCCCAACCACAATAATACTGGCAAGCATTTGCTCACTGATGCTGGTATTTTTAGCAATGATGGACAGATTATTTTTGTCAAATTGTTCCAGCGCTTCCAAAATACTCTCTCTCAAATCTCTGGAAGTCTTTCTCAGTGAAGACAGTTCCTTCTGGCTTCTTCTTCTTCACTTTTTCTACAGGGTGATCTTTAGCTTTCCTCCCTCTATTTTGGGTTAAAATCTACAGAAATAATGCAAAGGAAAATAGTATCTCAATATCTTTTAATATATATAAATGTAATCAGTAATCAGTAGTATAATAAACCTTTCAAGTTTAACCAAACTTAATAAAGAGTATTTTATTAATTTGGTGTTTAGGACTGCATACAGTTATGCAGTCCTAAACATCACTCAAGGATTGTTATTTGTTGGAGCATTTGAAAACAGCTTTTTATCTGGAGTCACAGAGGTATTCACTTTAAGGTACTCCCAACAGATGCTATATGTATGCCCATACAAGCTGTGAATTACAATTTGGGCTTTGAATCGCACAGCGCTAATTTCAAATAATTCAGTTTGAAAACTCAAGATCTAAAACATTTGACAAGGACATTAGAAAAAAATGGAAATAGAGACATGAGAAACATTATATTGAGAAACAAGCTCCCTTCTCTCAGAAGCTATCAATTGTATATAAATAGAATTGTCTTCTTTTTCTTTTATTTCTAATAGCATCTTCTCTCCCCAAATAAACAAGTGACACACAAACTGACCTTTTCGGTAATTGTACTGTCTGCCACAAAATGAGTACCCATCATATACTGCATGTTCTTCTTAAAGTGGTCAGCTGCTTGATGTTTCTGATATTCCTCTGGAAAAAACAATACAACAATAATAAGAAAGCACATAGATAAAATTCAGGAGGAAATAAATTCATATTTGTCTTTAGGGAGTTAGTACTGCAATTGTAAACCTGATTCATCCTGCTTGCCTCATGTTTTGATTTTTTGCAACCACTATTTTGGAGATGTCAAATTGCATCAAGGTACATGTAAATTTTCACATGCAGTAAATGAGATGATAAAGCAAAAAATAAAAAGTTTTTTTTTCCTAAGGGAGTTTGTTGACATGACAAAATCAGTGGAAGGTTTTATACTTATCTCCTTTTTGAGACAACAGAAAATATGACCATAGAATAGTCATCAATGCATTTTATTATTGTCTTCAGTTATAGGGAAAACCTGTGTACTGGTACATGCGCATTATAAAAAGATAAGACTTCAAGGAGTTTTGTATGCAATAGTCTGCAACCTGGTTGTCTCTAAGTAAGCTCAAATATAAATCACAAAATATAGCTCTGTTGGCTGAGGAACACGAGAGCTATAATCAAAAACATGACCTCCAAGTTGTGGGTAACTACTCCAAAACATGCTTTCAGCTTATGTGGAATGTAGGTCAAACTTTGGGGTTTTCTTGTTGAATTACCGTAAATGAATAAAGAATGCACTTTGGAGCATGGTCAAACCTATTATGGTACATTTGTGGGAGAGCAGGAAATAATTGAATCAGCAAATGGGGTGATAAGATATAAGCATGAGAACATCAGCAACTGCTCAGGGAATAGCAGGAAGAGAAAGAACTGGAAGTTCAGAGGGCAGGAAGTTTGGTACTATGTCCTACCCTTGGGCACTGGTACTGCTGAAAGGAAGAAGAAATGAAATGCAAAGATTGGGCATGAGCAGATGAATAGACTATATCACACTGGTGGATCCTGAAGGGAGAAGACAGGAAGCATCTTCACTGTCCTTGCCACTTCCTCATTCTCTTCTCCCTTGCCTCTATCTACCCCATGTTTAATTACTCCTGTGTGGAATAGATCTATTTTGTTCTGTGCCTCGACCAATACATATAACACATACAAGTTTCAGCTTGGGGCACAGACCACACCACCTCAATTCTGAGTACATACGCATTATAAAAAGATAAGATGAAAATATCATCATCACCATCATCAAGCTATGACATGCAGGGGCTCTGCCTTTAGAACACATTTGTTTTCAACACAATCATGCATGATTTTATTATTTATTTTTAATCACTTGGGAGGAAGCATATATTGTCATCTTTTTAAGCATGTATATTGTTTGAAATTATAAGTTATCTTGAATGGGATATGAAAGGACGTATATAAAGTAGGTAAAAATATAGTTACACTAATAGGAAAAAATAATGTTATGCTACAACTCTCATGCATGTCACTCATAAGTCTCTGTGCATAAGACTGTATACAAAGGTTTTAAATTGACACCAGTTGAGTAAAGATGTTTCTGTTCTGCTTAAATAAAGAATGGAAATTTCCATGAAACTTCCATGCAATGTTATGCATTTATTGTTTTAACTGCAAAATGCAAGTACAGCTCAAAAATTTGCACTAGTTAGGCGCAACCAAAATATGATACCCAATAGCAATAGCACTTAGACATATATACAGGACAGGTTCACAGTGCTTTACAGCCCTCTCTCAGCGGTTTACAAAGTCAGCATATTACACCCCCCCCCCTCAACCATCTGGGTCATTTTACTTCCCCCTCGGAAGGAT
>JANHZT010010384.1:290262-301570 GCA_032468215.1 Stegonotus admiraltiensis
CAGGCGGGAAATGACAAGGGCCTGAGTGACTGTGCGTAAGGCATCCCGATCCAGATAGGGCTGCAACTGGTGAATCAGGCATACCTGATAAAAGCCCCCCCTGGCCACAGCTGCCACATGGTCTTCCAAGGACAGCCGTGCATCCAGGAGGACATCCAGATTGTGAGCCCTGTCCGTGGGGGCCAGTGATTCACCCCCTATAGTCAGCGATGGTCAGACCTGACTATATCAGCTGGCTCCAGATCAATAAAAATTAGCCTTCTCAATGGAAGCTTAATGGGATGTGTGGATGATCTTGGAGGATGAGGGGAAGAGACACTGCTGAGGAAACAATCAGAAAGGAAAGCAGAAGCTCCAATTGGATTAACAGAGGAAGAAATTTAGGAATGATCCACCTTAAATTTTCAGGCAGTTAAAAGTGTCAGCAAGGTGTTTGTAGCTTCAGACTTGCAAGATTATGTTAATGTAGTCTTACAATAAAGCAGAATTAGTTCCTCTAGCTGCGTTTCCTAATCTGGTTTCTTCTGGAGTATTGACAAGAGCTTGTTATGAATTATACTGATTTAGATGTTCAGCTCTTTTCTAAATTTTCTAGTTATCACCTCATCTCCCCTCACAATACTAAGTATCCTTTGCTCATAATTTTACCTGTGTCATTTGTCTTATTTGCAACTAATCTTCAGGGTTCTTTTAAGTGTATGAGCATCAATTTGCAGGATTCTTCTAAGTATACAATAGATCAGAACTCTATTTTTGGGATGCTGCCACAAGGAACATTTCTGTACTAAGTATTTTGTTATTTAATGTAGGTGTCATTGTGACATCAGCATGACCTGCATTTCTCTGACCTAGCCAGCATCAGCTAAAGATAGAAGGTAATTTAGATTTTTTTTTGCCAAGATGTACCTATGAGTGAGGAATCCTACTTGTTGTAGGGACAAAAAGGAACCAATATCAAACCAGTGATCACTGAGATCCCTTTATCCCTATTGGATAACAAAATCCCTGCTATCCAAGAGTGTAGAAATGGAAGATATCAGATGTAGAAACTAAGATTACTAATTTACTAAGCATATCTTTTAGACAAGCCTTGACTTTCAGGGAAGATGCTGCAGCTGGTAATCCCTCCTGATTGATTAGCACAACTTTTTCTTGGCAAAGTTACTTAGATTCTCTAGAGTCTTGATTCTTTATAGGCAGAACCCGTGTAGTGATTGGGGTAACATTTAAGATCTGGGACTGTTTCTGGTCTGTGAATTCTGAAAATTCACTCTGTCAGCTTTTCCTAGCCATTTGTCAGCTTGATCCTTGCCTCTTGTGTCTCCTTAGGGGGGTCTCCAGGATTGGTGACAGATTGGATCTGGGGTGCCTCTCTGTGAGAAAGCAAGATGCCAACAGCCTTGAAAGAGGCTGGGAAATGCCCCATTTTAAGAGGCTGTCCCTGGATCCAACTGTATTTGATAACCATTTCCCTTCTTTTTCTGGGGAAATGCATTAGTATCATGTTTGGTGTACATCTATAAAAATCTCTAGAGGAAGTAATTTAGCTTTAGTTTCTTGAAAGTATGTAGTCATAGACCAAACACATAGAAGTTAGCAAATATTGTATTACACAGCATTCATTAAAAAAAACTATTTAGACTTGCACTTGATACGCCTGGTGAAGCAATGTTCCAAAAATGTCTAATTGCCATGCAATAGTACAACATTTAGTTACAATTTTAGGCACTTCCTGATCCTGGTCATTGGTACCCAGCACATGACTGCCATATGAAAGCAGTCTGAATTGTAATTACAAGGGAGATTAACTCTAATCTCCAAAAGTAGTAGACAGAACATTTCAGAAGCACATGTGTTACTGTCTTGTCACCATATTGCAGAATGAAGATTGGTTTACTAGCCAGAGAAGGATGAAATTCAGTTTTGGTAAGAACTTGAACAATATTGCTGATGCAAAAATAGAATAGAGAGACCAGGATACATTCCTTAGAAGTTGGATTGGAGTCAGTCTGTTCTCTTCTATTTGAGCATTGGTCTTACTTTGTAATCCTTTCATGGGATATCCAGAGAGAAGCCAGTGATCAATGGAGACAGTTGGTAATTTTGCCATAACCTCTCATAAGAGATTGAGGAAGTGGTTTATCTGGACTAATTTAGGTCAGTATCAGCCTGGGGAGAGACTGAGGTAGCAACTGATCAATCTTGTGAATGCTGTTTCTTGTGACTTGGATAGCTAACTGCACTCTTCCTTGTTTTGTGTTTTGTTTTGTGTTTTTAACTCAGTGGTCTTTGCTAACATTGACCATGCTATCCTTCTCAACTGCCTGCAGGCCTGGGGCTTGGAGGCAATGGTTTGCAGTGGTTCTGGTCTTTCCTTAGCAGGTGTTGGGCAGAAGATGTCAAATAAGGCAGCCCCAATAATCTCTTCCCTATTTTTAAATATTTACATGAAGTGGTTGGGTAAAGTGGTTGGGTAAAGTTCAGGATTCAGCATCGTTAATACATTTATGATATACAGTTGTACAGAAAACCAGTTTGGTGTAGTAATTAAGGTCTATCAGACTAGAAACTGGGAGACCATGAGTTCTAGTCCTCCCTTGGGCATGAAGCCAGATGGGTGACCTTAGGTTAGTGACTTCTCTCAACTCCAGGAAGGAGCAATGGCAAATCACTTCTGAAAAATCTTATCATGAAAACTGCAGAGACTTGACCAGGCAGTCTTCGAGAATTGGACATGCTTGAATGGAAAATGGAAAATGGGAATATCACAGATTACTTAGGAGATGCTGTCAACACTGAAATCCAATGTTTGGTGTCTGTAAGGGATGAAATGGGCTGAAATTGAATTCAAACAAGATATAGTTAAAGTTTGTCCATTGTGGTTTCCTGATACCTTCAGGGTTGTTTCTTAATAGGGTGGCATTGCCCCACAATTTGTAAACCCTCTCTAACTATGCAGCTTGATGGACGTTTGGAGGTTGTGTTTCAGTTCCTGATAGATACCAGTTGCAGAATTAGTTGGGGGACTTAGCAGTTGTGTTGTATAACTGCATCACCTCTCATCTGAACTACTATAATGCACTCAACATGGAGCTGTCTTTGAAAGCCATCTAGAAACTGTTGTCCAGAGTCATTTGTTGGTGGGTACGCACAACTATGACGTTATGGCACCAGTGCTCTGAACTCTGTACTGGCTTCCTAGAATCTGAGGGTAATTCAAAGCTCTGTTTTTGACCTTTAAATATTTAGCTTTATGGTATTGGTTCTGAAGTATCTTCATAATTATCGGCTCCACCTGGTATTGACCAGACATATAGATCCCAGTGAGTCTGCTAGTAATTCCTTGTTTTCAAAAGTTAAGGAAGATTGGGGGTGGGTGGGTTTACAGGTGTTGCCATACTTTCCATTTTGTATATTCTTTTCTTTAATATTTGATCAGCTCTCACTTCATTAGCTTTTCTGAAATTAGTGAAAACACTTATTCAAGAGAATTTTTGAACTCTGAATGTCATCCAGTTATATATATTTAGCTTGTTTTTCTGATTATAAGCTATTGCTGTATATGATCATTTTAATTGTTATTGTCATTTTTGACAATTTGATTTGATTACTGTTTTGTACTGTGAATCTTTTAACATAATTTGATGAGTTTGTAACCTGACGAGTCTTTTGATTGCAGTGGGAAGAAATCAAAATAAAATAAAATAAATAAAATCTTCTCTATTCTTTTCCAGAAGAGAGAAATTTTAAAAAGTTGCAATTTACACGATAGAGACGAAGGAGCATAGAGAATCTATAAAATTGAGATAGAAACAAATGCATTTATTTACTTATTTTCCTATCTTACATAGTGATGCAAGTGGCTCTCAGCAACCAACACAAAACAGGAAAAAAACAACAGAATAATAAACCCTTCCCAACAAGCATATTACCAACTTCCTGATTCAACCTCATCTAAGGTTAATGCTTATGGGACGAACCAGGTGTTCACAGCCTTCTGGAATCTAAAAGGGGAAGGCCCCTCAAATCTCAGTCTAGAATAGACTCATCTATTCTAAAGATCTGGAGCAGATACAGAAAAGTGCTCCTCTGAGGTCCCATTAGATGACAGCATTTAAGGGAAGAGACATGGAACATGCCAATCCTATCTGATTTAGTGAGATGGGCATATGTTGTCTGGAAGAGGTGGTCCCATAAATAACTTGGTCCTGTGTTATAGGTTTTAAAGGTGATAATCAGCACTGAATTACACATTGAAACCTCTGGGTGGTGTAAAATGCAACGGTGGTGTAAAATGGACAAACCATGCAGCACCTAATCCTAGAACTATATACACAGCTGCATTGTGGACCAGATGCAGCTTCTACATGGTCTTCAAGGACAGTCCCATGTTGAATGTATTGCAATAATCCAATTAAGGAAGTAGTTAAGGCATCCATGATTGCGAGCAAGGGCTTCCCAGCATGGGAATGAGTAAAATTAGTACACAAGATACATTTATGCAAAGGACCCCGAGGCTATGATTGTCATTGGGTGGCAGATGTCAGCCCTGCTGACCTTGGGGGTCCAAAGACCCACAACAATTCCATCTTACTAGGATGGAATTGCAGCTAATTTCTTTCCATCCAAGTACTTACAAACTCCAAGGGACTGAGTGAGCACCTGAACAGCACTCATTGCTCAGAATGAGATAAGAGAGATATAATTGGATATTATCAGCATACTAATGGTATCAAAAACCATGCTGCCAAATGAAAGCTACCCGTTTGTTTAGATGCTCAATAGAAGAAGAGAGATCTGAGTCCTGAGATAACCCACATAACAAGGACCTAAGGCCAGGCATGTCTTCTCTCCTCGTCTATTCGATTGTATCAGACCCAACAGAACCACTGCAAAAACAGCTGCTCCCCCCTGCTCCCAACTCCCAGAACCAGTCTAGTAGAACATCATAGCTGAGATTATTGAAAGGTGGAAAGAGATCTAGGAGGGTCAAGATGGACACACACCAGCACCATTCTGAGTCCTCTGATCATTCACAAGTGTCACCAAATCTGTCTTGATACTATTAGCTCAGCCTGAATCTTGACTGAAAAGGATCCAGAAAATCTGCACCATCTATGGCGCTCCAATCTGGAAGCCCAACACCCTCTTGACAATCTTGGATAGGAAAGATTGGGTACTGAATTGAAATTATCCAAAATTGTAGGATCCCTTGAGGGGACAAACCACCTCTTCTTTCAAGGCAGGCAAGACCAATCCCTCCCTCAAAGAGGCATTAACCAATTTGACCAAAACAATTAAAGTCAACTACATGCCATTTCCCAGGAGGTGTTGACCAGCCTGGCAGTTGATGGGTCCAACCTACAGGTGGCAGAGCTCACAGCAAGAAGGAATTTGTGTACTTCCTCAGGACTGACCAGCTTGAACTCATGTTTTTTTCAGAGGTTTCCTTATCAGTACTACTTTGGGGGGTGGGGAGAGAGTTTGTCAGTCACCATCTTTTCTGTAAAACCTTTGACATGATTCCTTAGCTGCCAATACCCTGCTTTGAAAAATGTTCCTTTTATATTTAGATTATAAAGCTGTGCTGCAGGAATGGAGAACCTGTGGTCCTTTGGGCATTGCTGAAAGATAACTCCCAGCATTTTTCCTCATTGACCACACCAGCTGAAGAGGCTGACAGGTGTAGATAATTCCAATATCTTGAGGGCCACAGGTTATCTGCATATGCTATACCCAATTACCTGACACTAAGACCTAATGAGCTTCTAGATGGGTTTTGCATTTGCCCAGCTTCCTTCATTTCTGCTTCTCCCACTGCCAATGTTTAGATAGAAAGCACCTCTATCAATAACTTGTTTGCTTATAGTATTCTGTAAGATTGAGAGTATCTTGGCGATGTTTCAATGAGGTCCCACTTGTCATCTTCATGCTGGTGCCTTCGGCTTCATGCCTATGCAAGCAAAGCATGATCGGAACTGCTGTCTTTATAGAGAGACGGCAGCTCCGATCACGCTTTGCTCCTAAATCATGCTGGTATTTGATGTATAAATACAATTGCTATACCAATCCTAATATATTTTATTAGGTATGATGTACAAAACAACTAAACTATCTGATCATTAGACCAGCTTTTTCCATTGTTTTTATTGTTCTAGACCCATGATAATACCAATTGTGCTAGAACTACAAGTTCCAGAATTCCTAGCTAGTTTGAGCAAATTGCAATGTTTACCAGGATTTTTGTATTTTGTAGTTCAACATATATATAAGCTCCTAAATTGGGAAAAAGTCTCTGAATTAATGCCTTAGTTTTTACTTGTCATTTGCTTCCCCCCCAACAAATAATGAGTTGAATGAAGCTTGTAATATGTAATGTAATAATGGATTGTAGAAAGAAACTGCATGGCTGTATGAGTCATTGACAGATTTGTTCAGCCAATCATTGTCCCATAAAATCTTGATAGCTTAGAAAATGAGATAGATCTATTCACTTGACTCCATATAACACAGCTCCAAATTTTACACATAGAACTCAGGAAAACAAATTTTAAAAAGTGTTATGTGAAAGTCTCAATTCATCAAAGCCACACTGGGCATTAAAAGTCAATATTAGACTCTTTGGGATGACCACAGAATATGCATGAAATATATGAGGTGCAAATGGTAAAGAGCATGAATTAACAAATGAGAGAAAACAAAAGAGAGAAAAATAGATCATAGATCTGTGAAATTAAGATAAAATCCGTAGCAAATTTTATGTATCAAGGTAGCCTGATTTTGTGAAGTAAGTTGAATGCATGCAAGGTGATGAAAGCCTTAGATGTTATTGTTAGTAATAGTAGAACTGTGTTTCCCCGAAAATAAGACCCTGTCTTATATTTTTTTGAACCCTGAAATAAGTTCTTGGCCTTATTGCCATGTGCTCAAAAGCCTGGTTGGGCTTATTATCAGGGGATGTCTTATTTGGAGGGAAACAGGGTAGTATTTATATAACTATTTGAAACCAGTCAGACTTTATGTGGCTTACACAAATGAAATGTTAAAAACAGATGTCCCAAAAATACTTTTTCAGGAGGCAACTGGACTTTCTTGTTTTTTCCTTTTGAAGAAGTTTCGCTTCTCATCCAATCAAAAGAAAAAACCAAAGAGTTCAACTGCCTCCAGAAAAAGCATCTTTGGGGCAACCATGACCTGGATGCCTGAGAATCTCTACAGGCCTTTAGCTACACAATTTTGGATGAACATCCTTTGAATGGTGTGGGAGTAGGAATGGATTTCCAGAGGAAAAAATTGCAGACTACAGGAACCAGGAACACTACTCAGGTGACTCTGAGGACACAGAGTCTAATCCTAAAAGGATGCAAATGACCAGCTGTCTGCAAGGAATATAAATCCTTTCATTCCCCACAATTCTGTCAGAGCTGAAGAAGCTTCTTGGATGAGAAGCGAAACATCATCAAAAGAAAAAACAAGAAAATTCAGTTGCATATTTGGGACAACCATGACCTGGATGACTGAGAATCTCTACAGACCTTTAAAAGCAGGTGCAAATCATATAGTTATGAACTATAAACTGATGTCGTCTGAATTGCTTGATGTATGACATTAGGAATTTATAGGCTGGAGATTGTCTCATATTGGGTTACAGTGAATCATGATAAACAAAGAACTAAGGATGAACTTGGAAATCACTCAACATTTTAAATGAATAAGATCCAGAAGAAATTATTGTTCTGTTTAGTAACATGAATACATGGGTTGGAATAAGATAAAGAGTACCCAAAAAGATGATCGGGCCATTTGGAAAATCAAGAATGATAAGGATAATAAAAAGTTGCTTTATGGTTAGAAAAGTTATCTTTTTGTTTTGAATGAGTGAATTAAGTTTAAATCCTTTCATATGTATACTTAGGAAAGGAATGAATACAAATATAAAACCATGTTGATTTGCTTGGTTATGTAAAATAGAGAATTAGCTGTTATACATGGATGAAAGGCCACAGCATTTTTAGTTGTATTAGGAACAGATTTTGGGGGGAAATGAATATGGAAGAAAATGTGTAAAATAATAAAACTAAAAGTGGAATAGAAGTGAAAAAGGATGAACCCTGTATGAACAGGTATTACAAGTCAAATTACTATCTCAGCAGAATACATGAGAAGTTGATGTAAGCAAAGGGGATGTGGAAGTTGCTTGAAAAAATTATGTTAAAGGATGCTACAGAAGTGTGTGAAGTTATGCTAATGGGAAGCATGAAAAAGAATGCTTGGTGGAATGAGGCTTTGATTGAGAAAAATTACATATAAAAGAGTAATTGCTGCAAAAGTCAGGATGAAAGATACATATAATGGGTTCAGAAAGAAAAAGATAGTTGCAACAAATGTGGTCAAAGGGAACACGGAATAGTTCATAGCAAAGAAAATACAGAGAGATTTTCATGGAGGTAATTATTTTGGAAGAGGTTCAAGAGGACGAAAAAGAAGTCTCCAATTTGAATTGAAATAAAAACAAAATTACTTGGAATAAAGCTGAAGTTGGACTACTTTAGAGATTTCTATGGGAATGGTATAAATGGTGGTGATATAAATGGTGGTGTCCAAGAAAAACTTAGGAAAAGAAACTGAAAAGTGGTAGCCCACAGGTGTAAGTGGTAATGTAATTTTTTTTAAAATTTTTGATTTATATGCCGCCCTTCTCCGGAGACTCAGGGCGGCTTACAATGCATTAAGCAATATTTTATACGAAGTCAGCTTATTGCCCCCACAAACCGGGTCCTCATTTCTCCTACCTTAGAAAGGATGGAAGGCTGAGTCCACCTTGAGCCTGGTGACAATTGAACTCGCAGTAATTGCAGGCAGCTGGAAGCTAAATACTACCTATAACGGTAGCAATTAGTCTGCTGCCCCACTGAGGCGCGTAATGTATGTGGGAATCATCTGGAGAGACAAGAGGAAAAGTTGCAGACTGGACAACCAGCATGTAAATCACATATCACATCCCACAGAAGGAGGGATGATGTGGAAGGAAGTATTTCAAAAGAGGACCTCCCTCATTTTCCAGAGTGTGACAGGAAAAAAAGCGAGAAATACTTTCAGTCCTGGAAGATTCTGTTTATGTAACCTTACAATCATGATAGAGCTAGTAGTCCTGGTTGTTTTTGTTTGCTTAACTCACCAAGCTAACATAGTTTAATGGGATAAATTTAAACTATGGCTGTGCTTTGCTTATAGAGTTGTTTTGTGATTTGTTTCCCTTGTGTGTGAAGACTGACTTTATAGGAGTCAATAGGAATGCCTCTCTCCCTTCCCATATAAAGGAAAAAGTAGCAAAAATGAAAGCTAGAGTGATGGGTGGTATATTATAGCATTTTTCAAACTTGGCAAGTTTAAGATATGTGGCCTTCAACTCCTGAAATTTCACATCCAGTGGAATTCATCTGGAAGTTGCTAAGTTTGAAAAACGTTGATACTGTATAGAATATGTAAATTTACTTGCTAGTTCATATTCTTTCTCTTGCTATGAAAGGAACAAATGGTAACAGCAAGAAAGCAAAGTACAAATTATTGTCAATCTACAGAGAATAATTACTCTTTTGTCTGTATACAATTATAATGAACAAATAAATAGGAAATTATTAGCTTCCATCATTTTTGATGCAGGCAAAGTCAGGTTTACTGGACTCTAAATCTAGGCTAAATTGTTGGAATATAATTTTTCCCTTTGAGTTTAAGCACTTTGAAGTAGTTCACCCTTATTGTGGGCATTATTCACATTCCTTGTATGTTTTCTTAAAATATACTGGAAGGGAAATAAGGATCTACTCTGTGTAACATTTGAGATATGAAAAGAAAGATTGTCCTTCCATAACATTACAGTGTAAGGTGTGATGAACACAGATAATCAGTATGTTTTAACTTACTGATGAGCGCTAGACTAGGGGAATAATGGCTATCCAGCTGTGCCTAAGAGCTGGAAGCAGATGGGAACATGTTATTTGGATTTTTTTCTTCAGATTATATTAATCTATCTCCTGAGTAATGACTGGGGTGGGATAGGGATGGATGGAAGCAATCAAATAAATGTTCAAAATTTTAATTAATCTAAGTGCATTCTGACAATGTGCAAATTTAGAAATTTTTAAAACTCAGCTTGAATTATGGCCACTTGGGGAAAAATGACCCAGCCCTCTTGGCGATAATAAAAATATTGAAAAAATATGAAAATAAATTAAATTAAAACTTCAGTTTGATAAAGGAGTGTGTGGACAGTACTTCCCCATTATTTAAAATTAAACACTTTATATATTTCAGGGGGACAAAGAAACAGATCTAACAGTTGTATGATGTTGGATTGGCAATTGGTACTTCAGAAGTGGCCCCATTTGATACTATTCTATTCCTAACATAGAATAAGTTGTACTTAACCTTAAATTTAGCTTTAGAAATAAAAATTAATTTAAATTGAACCAAAACATTATCTCTACCACCTCTGTGGAAATAAATACATCTGCTGTCATTGGCTTTAAAAATTGTTTCTTCCCCTTTACAATTCCAAACCAGACTGAAATCATTGCATCTATTATTTTCATTGAGAAGGAATTGGAAAGATCCCATTTGAGGGAATGTTGGAATTCCCCTCCCCCAAACAGGGATTGCAAATGTTGGACTCTAATCTGGATATGAAATAAAAGGAGCTCCGAGTCCCTACTTCTCATACAGTGTACCAAGGCCTTGAACAGTTTACTTTTGAAAAGCTACACACACAATTACAAAACACAGCATGCTCTTGCACACCATGTCTCAGCCAGTCTCTCTGCTCTTTTACTGGTATTTTCCTGAGAAGTCATTTGCTTGGTGAAGACAAGAGTCTCCAATCCACTGGGAGAATTGGACTGGAACACTGTTGTCACTTTTTGTTATTTTGTTCCAAGGTTCCTGAATCATATCTGTCAGTTTAGAAAAGGCTAATTTAATCAGCGGTGACAATGGGAAGTTAGAATGACTGGTTTTTACCAACACAGTCGTCAGTACTGTCTTTTGCCATTAGCAATGCCCGTTTGTATGAGTTAACAATAAAAACTGGTTTTCAGGTAGAGTGAGTGCATTCATTCAGTATGTACAGTGTGTGTGTTTTGGGAGCATAGCTAATCAACCTCTGCTCTTGAGTAATGGGAAATTTACTTCTTTCTACATAGCAAAGTTTCACAATGTTAAGAGGACAATCATTCTAGAATAGAATTTTTTATTGGCCAAGTGTGATTGGACACACAAGGAATTTGTCTTGGTGCATACGCTCTCAGTGTAC
>JANHZT010010384.1:396530-410944 GCA_032468215.1 Stegonotus admiraltiensis
TCCTGCATGATTCAGTACTATTCCAGCTGGAACATCCCATCTGAATTGCATCTGTCTGTTTTTAAGCTCATCCACCATAAAGGCAAACTCCTTCCTACCTTTCAGCATCTTGGGAGGAATTTCCTTCAGTATTAAAACCTCTATATCCCTATTTTGAATTTATTTTTGTATGATGCCTGCAAGATTTCATTTCTGATCTTCCTTGTTGTAAAGTAGATCACAACCTTGTTGTAAAGTAGATCACAATATTTTCTTTAAGTATGCATCAAATAATAAGCCACGGTCCGTTCACCTCTAAATATGAACAATTACCCCCAGGGGGGAACGGGGATTTATTTACACCCCAACACAAACAAACAAACAAACAAACAAGCAAACAAATGTAGTAGGTATCCTTGCAAGATGTAAGCTATAGTTAAATGACTGCCTGACTTCTATTTTTCCTCTGTGTAATCATATTTCTGCGGCTTCTCTAGTTCCTCCACTCATTTTTGCAGAAAGACATCAAGAGGACCTTCTTCCATTTGGGATGTTCTCATGGTGGGAAGGAGAAGCAGTCAGGGCAGCTGCAGCTTGATGAAAAACTGTGCACCCAGAATTGCTCAACCATTTTACAAAAACAAAACAAGTTCAAAAACTGCACCAGAGTCCTTCTTAAGAATTTAAAAGCAACTCAAGGGGTTGGGGGGGGGGAACTGATAGCTTCCACCCTTTTGCCTTTTTTTTAATGAGTGAGCAGCAAAATGATTCCTACCTAACCCACCCCACCGCTGCTTCCTGCTTTCTATAATCTGGAATCAGAGAAATGCTTTAATGCCTCTGAATTCATGCCTGTATATTTATAAGCCCGTGCTTTATATCATTTTGAAAAGCCATCAAAGTTGTAGCCTGTCAAGCTTGTATGGATTAATGCCTGTAGGTGCTTGTGGGTCCCTGTTTCAAATGTGCTGCAGTCTGCTCTGTGTGATAAAGGAGACAGAGCCCATATTCTCTTGATGCATACTAACTCAGGTCAGGTTGTAAAATCATTGATCAGCACTACTTGGCACAAGTGATCCTTGTGTAGTTCTTTTGCTAACTTAAGGCTTCTAGGGTAGCTCAGACGAATATCCAGGATTATGATCGAAGCAAAGGAGATTGAAATAAGTTAGGAAAGCAGGCACAGCATACATCTGGATTTTTTTCTGACCGCTTATTAGCAGTCCCACTCCAGATCACATGATGAGGAAGGAAGGGGGAAACATCTTAATGCAAGACTGTCAAACTTGCGCCTATGAGCTGGATGCGTCACGCATTCGCCATGCCCACCCCCGGTTTAGAAAAGGGGGAAAAAGTTGTGATACGTCATGTGACGTTGACATGATGATGCGAGTTTGACACCCCTGTCTTAATGTGTCATCTGGCAATATTCCAAGCCATTCCCATAGGAACATTTTCTGACATACTTTTCTCCATAGCGTTTAGTTCAGGGGTGGGTCCCACTTACCTTTACTACCAGTTTGCAGTTGGAGCATGCGTGCACATGTGCAGATCACCCACGGTGATGTCGTGAACCAGGAGCAACCCACCACTGGTCCATTATATCTATCCTAATTTCTAACCCCATCTTTCTTTTGATGGCTTTTCTCACCACACCAAATCTGGTCCCATTCTGCTCTCGATCAGGGGAGTTAGACAAACAGGAAGAGTCCTGAATCTTGCTACACAATTTCTATCCGACATCAACTGGATTGGAAAGGCTAAAAAGAGACCAGGAGGAGAGCAAAGATAGTAAATCAAGATTAAGTCAAGAAAAATAGTGTGGAAGTTTCATGGGGAAAACTGAATAGCAAAGGAAGAGGGAAAAATACAGAAAGAAAACCAGAATGACAATGGGCATAAATCAGGACTGGAGTTAGTAGCCAAAAACCGGTAAGAGATTGAAAAAGATAATATCACAAAATGAGAGGAACAACAGTGTCCAAATATTGTTGAGGAGTATTTTATTGAACTTGAATATAAAAACCAAGTCCTATAATTCATTTTCTCCCACATTTACTTTTTTATGTTTACATCCTTGATTGAGTTACTCCAGTGTTCCCTGTTCAGTCTCAAAACGGTTGTTTTTGATACTCCAGGCTCAAAGCAAAACCTTCATCCATTTTGAGAACAGAATATTCAGAGTATCCCGAAAGGCACGTACAATTTGTGGTTTGGGGAACTAAAAAAAAATACTGGATAATAGAAAATTAACTTTTTTATAGTCATAGAGTTCGTTTTGTAACTGTACTTATACTTGCTACAAAGGATGTTCAACATGTCTTTTTTTCTATTTATTTTTACTTTTTCTTTTCACACTTTTTCTTCTTTCTTTTCTTCTTATACTCTTTATTAGTTTCTGTTCATGTTTGTGTTTATGTTTTTGGTAAAACTTTTAATAAAAAAATATACCTGTATTTAAAAAAAGATGTTCCAAGTGCTTCTGCTGTGTAAATACCATAGTTGGATTTTTGTGTTAACGCTCCAGCTGGGTTATTTTTCTAGCCTCCTAGTTTATTTGTTTAGGCTGAATGAGATGAACCAGGGTGGGAGACAGGATGCTGGAGCAAAACCACATCAATTCATGGCTCACTGAGGAACTCCAGTTTGTAAATAAAATGATTGCAGCTGGGATGCTGCTGCTGGAGTTTGATGAAAATATCTCTTTGCCCATCTGAAAAAACTCCCAGAGATGCCTATAGTAATAGCAATAGCACTTAAACTTATATACCACTCCATAGTGCTTTACAGTACTTTCTGAGTGACTTACAATGTCAGCATATTACCCTCAGCAATCTGGCTCCTAATTTTACTGGCCTCAGAAGGATGAGAAGCTGAGTCAGTCTCAAGCCCCATCAGGATCGAACTCCAGACTGTGGGCAGAGTTAGCCTGCAAAACTGCATTCTAACCACTGTAGCACTGGGGCTCTTCATGCCTATCCTATTTTACATACTATTTGTGTATAATTTTTTAGCTTTGATTTTAATTTAAAAGTAGTGTAATGGTACCAGTTGAAGGGAGCACATGAGACAGGGATTTCCCCCATTCCCTCCCCTGCTTTTAATTCATCCTCGTTAAACTAACTCTCTCCCACCAAGTAATTACCCTTCAAAATAAGATATGTTGGTTTATTTGGGAACATTAAGTTTCTATAGATAATCCCAGCAGGATTGGCCAAGGCGTGAAGGTAATCCAGTTGCACAGTTAAGGCAAGCAGGGACTTATACTGGGCAGCAGCAATATAGCAAGATGCTGGATGCAGATGATCACTTTAGTGACAGTGGCAAAGGCATCGTTTCATACTACATGGGAGAAGGCAATGGTAAACCATTCCTGTATTTTACCAAGAACACCACATAGATATAAAATGTAAAATAATTGCAAATATAGTGCCCTATGATGGGCTCTTCTGGTCTAATATCACTCAGTGTGCTATTTTTTTAAATAATATTTTAATTGAAGTTTACAGACACAAAGATTAAAAACTAATATGAACAAAGGAAAAAAATGGTAAGAAAAAAAAGATATATAAAGAAATGACCACTACTTCCATCAAGACAAGTATAAGCAACTTCAGTAATTTACCACCTTCTCTGATATTTCCTCAAAAAAAATTTCTTCTTCTATGTCACCCCTTACGGATAAACAAATCAAGTGTAGCATCTTTTCCCATATCATTCTTGTAGCCTGACATTTTAAAATCTACTTTCAGATCTACCGTACATTTCAATCAACCTCAGTCTATGTTTTGTTCAGTAAAATCTATTCCTCTGCTATAACCTTTTTGATTTTATAATAGTAGACAACCTTAAGAGTAATTTCTGAGTGCATTGTTCTGAAATGTCCTTAAATTCTTCCAAAATCAGATATTTTGCTCCAGTCTGTATTAATAGGTTTCTTCTTTAATTATAATCTTTAGTTGTTTCTGGATCCCTCTAGTTTTCAGCTTTCAAAGTTCCCTCTTATAACTGTGAATGGGTTTTAATTGTTTTTAATGTTTTAATTTTTAATGGTTTTATATATGGTTTTTATATATATAAATATGGTTATATGGCGCCATATAACCATATTTAGCCGCCTTGAGTCTTTGGAGAAAGGTGGCATACAAATTGAACAAACAAACAAACAAATAAATAAATAACTTTTTCATTCTAATCAATAACACTTTCTCATTAAATTTCTTACAGTTTCAAAATCTCATTATATACTGTATATGTTTTACAAAAAATTAAACATTCCTATAATTAATTTCAAAATCTTATTTCAAGTCTTTCTGGAGCTTAATCCATTTATAATGTTCCAAAATCAATGTTCTAATCATCTTTTCTGTTTATAGTTCTTAAATTTGCATGAAACTTCTTTAGTCAAGGGTAGAAGGAAATTCACCCGGAGTAATGAAATTTGCCTTTGTCAAGGTTCTTCAAATCCCCAAAGCTGTTAACAAGCAATTTCCAGAAGTGATTAAGAAACGTAATATGTAAACCTTATGTCCATAAAGGAACTGATTGCAGCATGTATATAGATGATAATCCCTCAGCTCCTAGCACTATAAAATCTACCAGAGACTATTGTTTTATCATCTGCTTGTAGGGAGCTGCAATGTGGGGTACTTGTGGGCAGTCCTGGTTCTTTCCTTATTCTGGAGAGGAATTCCAAGTTGCCAATCAATTCTCCAATTTCTCATTTCCCTACAGTCATCTTTAGTCCGTTGTTACTTCCCCAGTATTCCCCATCACTCAACATGCTATTGAGGAAGAACTAAAGATCTTTCAGAATATTAATTTTGCATATAATTTGGCTAAATTAAACCCTTTGGGTTTAATATTTGCTATGCAGGAAAAGTAAATCTGAATTACTGTGGGAACATAGAATGTATGTATCTTTGAAATTTGCCACTAAAGAGATTATCTGGAATATATAAAGGTACCTTGAATTTTTGCTGGTAATGTGAACAAATGAAGGGACATCTTCTCATGCTTGGTGAATGTGTAAAACAGCTCCCAAAATTAGATATAAACATATATTTTAATTCAGAAGATTTTAAAGCCTAAAGCACAATTGAAACCAGAGGCTTTTCTTTTGGGACTAATGGACAGACCACTAGAAACAAGTCATGGAACTTCATTTTTCTATATAACAATTGCAGTGAGATTACTATATGCTCAAAAGTAGAAAGCTTTTGACGCTGTCCACAGTGGAGGAATTGCTGGTGAAGATGATAGAACTTGAAGATGACTATATTAGCATTTTTGAAAAAAGGCAACATCTACACATATGGCTGATTGGAAACCCCTTATACATTTTTTGCATGAAACAAAAAATGAACTTATGATATATGGTTTTGATGATTAGAAAAAACAGATAGAATAAAGAGTGAGCTTTTTCTGTAATCACAGTAAGATAATCTGAATTTGTAATCATATTGTATTTTCTGCAAAGGATATTGGATGCATCTTCTTTCTATTTTATTTTTTCTTTCTACTTTTTTGTTTTTTGTTTTTTTGTTCTCTTTATTCTATATTAGGTTACGTTAGTTTTTATGTTCTCTTTAAAACTTTAAATTTATGTAAAAAAGGAACATGGAATGGAGGAAGCAAGAATATGCTCAATGCAGTGAGATATGAAATACACATTGACATCTTAGGCATTAGTGAATTGAGTTGATTGGATTGTTCACCTTCAGTCAATAGATCACACTGTCTATTACTCAAGACATGTATAACAAAGAAAGAATGGCATTCTGTCA
Source organism: Stegonotus admiraltiensis (assembly GCA_032468215.1). Taxonomy (NCBI): domain Eukaryota; kingdom Metazoa; phylum Chordata; class Lepidosauria; order Squamata; family Colubridae; genus Stegonotus; species Stegonotus admiraltiensis. The sequence goes on from JANHZT010010384.1 coordinate 402,296, forward strand.
TAGTTAGGAAGAGAATAGCAACAGAAAATATTTGGGAACAATGCAATCAATAATGAAATATCACTCAAACTTTGTGGACAGCTCTTTAATACAATTATCTAAATTTATGCTACAACTACTGATGTGAAGAAGAGGTTGATGAGTGTTATGATCAATTTGAAATCAACAGATAATGAAAGCAAGATGTGCTGCTTGTGGTTGGCAACTCGAATGCCAGAGTTGGAAATATCAAGAAGGAAAAAATAGTTGGAATGTATGGCCTAGGACAGCTCTCTCTCTCTCTCTCTCTCTGTGTGTGTATGTGTGTGTGTTTGTGTATACACATACATAGCAATGCACACACACACATATATATATACTGAATACATATATATACATATACATAATGACAGTGTTGTGCTGAATCTCTTTGTCATGCTTCCCGTGTCCTGCATTAACAAATCTTTTCTGTAACAATCCTGCTCTTCTACATTCCTGGATATATTCAACATTCCATCACAAAAAATGGACTTCAGTAACATACCACTTCCATGGTATCAGTGGGGCCATTAGCTGGTGACTGAGATCAAGGCAGTGCCAGTGCCAGGGGAAAGTATTTTCCTCTGGTATAAGCAAAGGAGATAATTATAACATTAATCTTTGACCCTTCCCTGAAACATAGAAGATGATGATGCATCGGGAAAAGAAGGAGCTGTCCCTTCCTGAATATGAGACTACAGCTAATGGCAATCCCAAAGAACTCAAAAAGTTACACTGTGGGTCCAGAGGTGGGTTTCAGCAGGTTCTGACCAGTTCTAGAAAACTGGTAGTGGAAATTTTGAGTAGTCCAGAGAACTGGTAAATACCACCTCTGAGTGGCCCCGCCCCCATCTATTCTCTGCCTCCCAAGTCTGAGCTGAACAGGAGGAAATTGGGATTTTGCAGTAACCTTCCCCTGGATTGGGGAGGGAATGGAGATTTTACAGTATTCTTCCCTTGTCATGCCCACTAAGCCACACTCACAGAACCGGTAGTAAAAAATTTTGAAACCCACCACTGTGTGAGTCACAGGATATTATAATAGGTCAGCATTTCAAACTGAAGTATAAAGATCTACCCTATATATTGTGCAACTGCTGCAAGACATGTCAGAAAGGGGAAGGATGCTAAGGGTCTTTTGACTTCAAGGATGCTTAAGTACCCATTTTAGGTATCATCTAAATGTCCATATCACAATAAACAGCAGTAAGCAATCCATGCTACTGATTGTCAGCAAACATCTGCTCCTAATCAGTTCAAATGTCTGAACAGTGGTTGAAGCAGGTCTAGAGAAGCAAGCTACAGGATGATCAAAGGCATCAGACCTCATGTGAATTACTGCATAGACCATGGCTTTTGGACTAATAAAACAGAGATGTCTTGTCTATGAGATCCCCTCGTATTCTGTTTTTAGCAGGTATATGGTGACTTCTCTACATCACTACTGGGGCTGGGGGATTATTGGGACTGTTGCAAACTATAGGCTTCAACACAAATGTTTAACTCAGTCAAGGTTGAGTGTACGTATCAAAGCAGTCCTAACCATAGTAGAAGTAAGGTAAGATCCAAGGGACATCTGCTGCTCAAGCTGACAGTTTTAAGTTCCAGGCATAGGCATATATATCTTTGCCAGTCTGCAAAATCTAGTGTACAGTACCAATTTTTAAATTTTTCAGTGAGGAATAGAATTGCTTAAGTTCATATTGCTGAGATCCAAGACTAGGTTATTAAGTCAATAAACTAGAAAGGCTGAATTGCTGGGACCCTGTTTTTAACCATAAACAATCAATTGTGTCCATTTTTTTGCCCTACAGGTAATTTTTTATTTTTTTAGAGAGCCCAGCATCTGAATGAAGCTTTCTTTTACATTTCAACTTTTGGAGTCTTTTGATTAAGGTGGACTAATTTTTTTTGTTCTAAGACTTGTAAATACTTGTTTACAGACTCGCATTTGGACCACCCTCCAACCTACCAAAAGTTGTCCTTTCCTACTATCTGTATCCAGATACTTGGTGTGGACCTGGGCCCCTCTAGATCATGCTGGCTCAGGAATTCTGAGAATTGAAGTCCACAGGTCATAAAAGGGCCATAGTTTCCCACCCATGTTCTAGATCCAGATGCATGTTGCTTGACTATGTCAGCTAATATAAATATGTAATTAATTCAGAATTATACATGATGAATTTGTCTTTGGCAAATCCTGATGGAAGAAATTTAGGAATTATTTTATGTGCTGAAATTCAGTAGGTTTATTTCCATGAAAAGAAGCAGGGCTGGATATGGGTTATTATCTTACAAACAAATATTTATCACGATTCAAAGAAAATGTAGCTGCCAGTGAGAAATGCTGCATCCATGAAATTACCTTATAAGCTCTGTGCTCAAATCCCATCACAGCTTTCTTTCCCACTTCTAATAGTGGTTTAGCTTCCTAATCCGTTTATACATTAACTTGCTTAAATAGTAGATTAACCATTAGTGAGCTGTATTTGCCAATGGGGAGATAGTACATCCTCCTCTAATGCAGATGGGAGCAATGAGGTAAACAGCAGCTTCCATGCTACAATCATAATATTGGAATAGCCATTTAGGCCATTAAGTCTAATCTCAGTATAAAAATCCAAATGAAAGCATCCCAGACAGGTGACTATCTAGACTCTGCTTGAAAACATCCAATCAAGGGAAGCCCATCACCTCACCAGCTAATTGATTCCATTATTGAACTGCTTTTACAGCTAGGAAGGTTTTTCTAACATTCATTCAAATTCTGCCTTCTAGTAGCTTCAATTTGAGTTCTGGAGTGAGAGAAACAGGTTTTGACCTTTTTCTATGTGACAGACATGCCATAAGCATTGCAGATCGCAGCCTGTTCTTACTTACTTTCTCTGGGAACAATGCAAATAGAAAAGCACATTTTGTTCCACATTGTGTTTTGTTTATTAAAATAAATGATCATAGACCAAACATATAGAAGGTAAAGCTTTACATTGCATTCAGTTAAAAAAGATTTTAAAAAGCAACCTATTCATGCCTGCACATGTTTACACCTAGAAAAAAAAATCAGGTTAAAAAAAAATCAAAAATGTCTAATTGAATTAGCAATAGTACAAAATTTGGCTTCAATTCTGATGGCTTTCTGAACGTGGTTATTTAGTAGGCAACACATGGTTGCCATGTGAGAATAGTCTGCATAGCTTGTGATTCTGCCCTCCCAAAAGTAATACTGTATTTCAGAAGTAGGTGCACTACTTTCTCAATTTCAGAGTCTGAGCAGATACACAAATGCTTCTTAGCCTTTTGACAAAGATCAAGTATACGTATTTTGTTCCACATGTCCATTTGTTTGCTCAAAAATGCAAGTAAATTTTCTAGGCGTTGAACAGAATGGTAATTACCAGCATGTGTGGTCCTATATATCAAATTGCTTTAGATAGAATAAAGTACAGGAGGGAGTCAGGGAAGGCAGACCATGTAGATGTACAATGCCTAAAATTTTGTCTAGAATGCTCAAAAGCCATTCTGGTAGGGAGTTGCATTTTCCACATATCTTAAGGCACCAGTTTATGAAAGAAGGATATTCTTTTTTTCCTGGCAAGAATAGATTGCCTGTTATTTCTACAACTTTCTGGCTTCTAAATAGCTCAATTTTAAGTAATAAAATAATACATCTGCGCTATGCAGACGTCAGAAAGTTGTAGAAATAATGATAGGTAATCTATTCTTGCTGGGTGAAAAAAAAGTGAATAAATCTAGCATGTACTTACGGTAGTTTATTTATTTGTTTATTTGGCTCTGAAAATGTGCACATTTCCTATAATACAGTTAGACTATAACAAAATCAAATTGAAATATTAGCTGAATTTACAGAGAAATGGACTTAATTGATAAACTGAGTAGCTGAGTAATAATATTTTTCCAGATTGCCATAAAAATAGATTTGCATGTTTGCCTTCTTTTATTAACTCATCAATAACTAGTTAACTTACTGAAAATATGTTTGGGAAAGTCATTCCATTTTCACTTGAGGAAAATAGATTTTTTTAATCTACTTAATTTAGGAAGACAGTTTTCTTCTGGTCTGTGTTTTTCTCCTATGTGTATCTTGGAAATTAGTGCAATCTCCTCTCAACTGTTGCTCTCCAGATGTTGAATTGTAATCTTTAGGCATTAACTGTACCTTTAGAGATATTGATTCTACATCTTAAGAGCAAAGGAGATTGCTTCAATTGCATTAAAAAGAGAAAATTCCAGTTGTTTTACATTTTAGATCACTTATAACTCCTTGTTTTCTGATTTAGATATCTTTCTGCAAGGGCCTGAAAATAAATAAAAGAGACATGCATAGAAAAGGGATAAGACTAATAGTTTTCTGAGATGGGTTTCCCTAACAATCTAAATCTCTCCAAATTATTTTTAATAGGTGTTTGAATATTTTTCATTGTCTGTACAAAATTTGTTGCTTTCTCTAAGTACCTCATGGGAGGATGAAAATACATAAGCAACCTGCATTTCAAGAAAAACATCATTTCACTCAGTTACCACAAATGTAAGTAAGTAAGTTTTTTAAAAGTTGCAGTGTGGAGTAGAAAAAGGGAGGCAGCAGAGGAAAAAAATGAGAAATCATAACACTTCAGCAAGTAATACTTTGTTGCCCTGGAAAATATGTCCCTGTAGCAAATTCTGTTGTGAAAGGTTGTGACAGCTGCTCTTTCTATTTTTTGGGCTGGGAACAGAATTGAATGACAATTCACAGAGAGCATCCTTTTGGTTAAATATGCTGCAGAACAAAGCGAAGGCCTAATGCTAGCGCTGAGTCAGCAGCTAGAGCAACCTTTGATATTTAATAATGCATGGAGCAAATTAGGTGGTGACAGCCCTCAAGGTCTAGGCCTTCTATATGTAATTATGTACTGCTGAACTTACAGAATGTCTATTTTTGGAGAAAAGACAGGGCACATTATAATTAAGGATTTATATAGCAAATCTGATCTGCAGATATGTGTGATAGTACCAGTGGTGGTATTGACTTACCTTCACTATCGGTTCGCAAATGTGAGCGCCCATGCGCTCACTTTGCTCACGTGTGACAGCTCTGTGCATGCGCAGAGTGTCAAAAATGGTACGTGGTGACATCTGGGTGGGTGGGCAGAGCTTCCCGCAGCCGCCGCTACCGATTCGCCTGAACTGGATAGAACCGGCTGAATACCACCAATGGATAATACCCACCTTTGCACCAGTCCTGTGAAATTAGTTATGTCTGTTGTAGAAGTGGAACTGAAACCCAACAAGGGATAACCGGTCTTTGTCCAAGTGTAAACATGATTTGTCTTTCCTGGAATCAGTCATATTACTTGTGGAAATATATATATTCATGTTACATCTGTTTTTGTGTGTCAGAGCTTGTTTGATCAAGAATTTGTAACAGATACCAGTAGTTGACTTGATTAGGAAGGCTAGGAGAGCCAAATAAAACAAGAGACAAAAGCATGTCATAGAACTTTCAAAACGCAAATTAATACAGAATCTAGTCAAGTGAGTACACAGAGAAAGCGCTGTATGAAAGCTGAGTACACAGGGAAATTGCTGGAATTCTTCCCTCCATTTCACGTTAAAATGGATTCTTCTGTACCAATGTTTTTTTTAGTATCTTCTGACCTGAAGACCGATTCAGGTACAGACAGACTTTTTATTTCCAGTGGTTCTGCTTAATGTAGGGCCAATGGTCATGCTGGTCAGGGTAAGAAAAATAGTTCTTCACTTATGACCATAACTCAGCCCAGAATTATAAGTGTAGGTCATGGCAATAATTAAGCAGGCCACCATGTGACTGCACTGATTATGACACCTTTTTTTTGGCAGTCCATTAAGTGACTATTGTGGTCATTAAGTGAATGCCATGGTCATGAAATGAACCCATTTTAGCCAGTGGGTGTTTTTTGCTGGTAACTGGACATCTATAAATACAGGCTGGTTGTCACATGACTGTGTGGTATTTCTGGGGAGATCTGTCATAATTTTGAATGCTTGCTAAGGCATAGGTTACCTCTATGCAAAATAAAAGAGGTAAGATCTCAGTGTCAGGACAGCCTCCTTCCATTACTCAAGAAAGAAAAACCCCGACTCCATTTTCATAGAGAAAGGTATCTTTTACTGAGTATGAACTGAATGCAGTCAAAGAAAAGCAAGGTCTGAAGCAAAGGCGCAAAAATTACATATAGAAAGCATCCCCCCCCAACTGTCCAGTGTACATCATCCAATCCACAATTTCCCCAGGGGTCATGTGGGTGCCACGTCTGGTGGTGCCATCCTCCTGCTATGTCACGACCATTGACCTTGACTTGTTATCAACTTCAAAGAAGACACCGAAGCAAAGTTTTCTCTCTTCTTCTCCTCCAGCTCACTTCCCCCCTCCCAAGAATTCCAAGGGCTCCCCCCTCCCCTCGTTTCATGGCAGCCGAGCAAGTAAGCAATGAAAGAGCAGAGGCTGACACTCAGATACTGATGGGACGAACACTTTCAATTTTTTTTTCTTTGAATTTTGGAGTAGTCCCAAAGTAAGAACTCAGCCAGTTATGAAAACTGTTAAAATCTGGCCAGAGGGTGCTCTCAATCAGTTGCAGGATTGCTTTGAAACCACTGAGTGGAACATATTCGAACACCTAGAACTGCATGAATACACCAATATCATACTCTCATATATTAAAGTGTGCACAGATAATGTAACCGTGGGCAAGTACATTAGAGTCTATGGGAACCATAAACCCTGGATGTCTGCAGAGGTACAGAGGTACTTCTGAGAGCCTGGAATTCCGCCTTTAAGGCAGGGGACAGAGAAAAATACAATGAGGCCAGGGCAAACCTACAAAGAGGCATTAAGATGGCAAAACAAAAATATAAACAAAAGGTGGAGAACCATCTAGCAGACAACCCGAAGCAAGTGTGGCAAGGACTGCAGCATATAACCAATTACAAGGGCAATACAATGAAGGCAGTCAACCCTGATGCCATGTTGGTAGAGGAGTTGAACCGCTATGAGGTGAAAAGACCTGACCCTGTAGCCCCAGTCCACCAGCCCTCCAACTCTCAGCCACTCACCTTGTATGAACACCTGTACTGAAGGCCATGAACTTTAGTAAAGCTGCAGGTCCAGATGGGGTGCTGGGGATAGTGGTAAAAACTTGTGCCGATCAACTAGCAGAGGTCCTAACAAGGATTTTTAAAATCTCCTTGCGAACGGCCAATGTTCCATCATGCTTGAAACAGCCACTATCATTCCAGTCCTGAAGACACAACAGGAATTAACAGCCTGAATGACTACAGACCTATTGCACTAACGTCTGTAGTGATGAAGTGCTTTGAGAGACTGGTTCTTCAACACCCTAGGTCATGCCTCCAACCAAATTTTGACCAATACCAGTTTGCCTACAGAGGGAATAGGTCGACAGGTGATGCCATAGCTACTGCCCTACATTCTGTAGGGAGTCATCTAGAGAAACCTGGGATGGGAACTATGTCAGAATGCTTTTCATAGATTAAAGCTCAGCCTTTAACACCATCCTCAACGAGCATCCTCTTTGAAAAGATGACTGACTTGAATTTTCCTGTTCTCACCTGTGATCGGATTAAATACTTTCTGATGGACCAGCCACAAACAGTGAGTCCTGGGTCTTTCATATCCTCTTTCCTGAAGCTCAGCACTGGCTTTCCTCAGGGCTGTGTGCTTATTCCCTACCTGTACTCATTGCACAAATATGATTGTGAATCTTCTGACCCATCTAATGTGATTATCAAGTTTGCAGATGATACCACCGTATTGGGCCTTATTACAGGTGATGAATTAGCATACAGGGAAGAGGTCCAGAAGTTATCCACATGGTGCTCAGGAAACAACTTGCACCTAAACATCAGCAAGACCAAGGAGATGGTGCTAGACTTCCGGAAGAAGAGAGAGGAACCTGCCCCACTTTATATCAGTGGGGGCTGTGTGAAGAGGGTCTTCTCTTTCAAATTCCTGGGAGTCCATCTTAGTGAAGATCTCACCTGAAAAAAATAATGCGATCCAGGTGGTCAGGAAGGCTCAACAGAGACTCCATTTCCTTAGGATCTTGCAGTAAAACAAGGTGGAACAATGACTGATGATCTCCTTCTACCGGTCTACAATAGAAAGCGTCCTCACATATTGCATTACGGTATGATATGCTGGCTTGACAGCCGCGGATAGAAAGACATTACAAAGAGTGATAAGTACAGCACAAAATATCATGGGCTGTCCCCTGACTTCACTAGATGAACTTGCTAGGGCTCGATGTCTTAGCAGAGTGAGGAAAATCCTTAGGGATGACTCACACCCCTTCTTTACTCTCCTACCGTCGGGCAAGAGATATAGAAACATAGCCAGCCAAATGAACAGGCTGAAAAATAGCTTCTATCTGTGGGTTGTCAGACTTCTGAATGCAACATAACACCATAACTATTTAGTATGATAGACTTTCAGGGCCAGCACAATGTGTAACATTTATTTATTGGTTGGTTGGTTGGTTGGTTGGTTGGTTGGTTTGATTTATATGCCGCCCTTCTCCAGAGACTCAGGGCGGCTTACAATGCATTAAGCAATAGCCTTCAAACTTTTGT
>JANHZT010010384.1:509799-523993 GCA_032468215.1 Stegonotus admiraltiensis
GGTGAGATTTGAACTTGCAGTAAGTGCAAGCAGCAGATGTTAATAACAGTGTTTTAGTCCACTGTACTACCAGGGCTGTAAACCATTTATAGAGGATAGCGATCAAAGATATATTTAGCTGGTGTTCATCCATGCAACCCTTTTTGAAATAACTCAGATTATGTCATTACAATGGGATTTGTTAAGTAATTTATGTCCAAGCAGTGACCATTTCGATTTTTTAATTTGCTGAAACATGAGCATCTTTCAGGTTTAATTGATAAATTTCCTCTTTTAAAACAAAAACAAAAAACCCACCTCTTTATGTTATTTAACATTTTTCATGTTTTGGTCCATTAATATATTTTCAATCAGTTAATATTTGCAGCTGCATTGCTGGCTTGTGAGAAGGACTCAGTGGTTATATATCACAAAATATTTGTAATGATAGTAAATCTGAATCTGTGTAACAATTATAGAAAAAAATAAATAATCACTCAGAATTTTAAACCAAAATCTACCAGTGTTAGCAAACTATACAACTCCCTTTCCTGTCTTGTAATATACTTGTGTTAATAATTCAAGGAGAAAAACAAACCAAATTTAATGTTGATTTTAAGAACATATTTAGAAACAAGTTACAACATTTCTAACTACATTTATCTTCAGAAACTCACTTCTTAATATTAGTTGCTCACAGGTGGTACACAGATCTTGATTTCCAAAATGCTCAATTTATTCACATACATTTAAATATAAGTTGAGAAGAAAATAAATTAGTTTAATTCTATTAACTTTTCATTCATTCACAAGATACAGAGGTAAAACAGCTTGATCACAGAAGAAACTATGAATTTAGTTCTGCAGAAATTAGGTTTTTAATATATTTTAACACATATAAGTATCCTATAGTCTAGGCAGTCTATAGTGCTCAAATATATATACTCTCATTGAAGTAATCTTTTATTCTTCTTGATATCATTCTAATTTTAATATTGGTGTCAGAAAACTTTTTAAATAATTTATTTAGCCTTTATACTGGAGGTATACAAAACGGCTAATTGTCTTCACAAGATCTATTAATATATAATGGAGGCTTGTAGATTTGAGCTTGATATTTTCTTTTATACTTTATTAGGGTGTTCTTTTTGTCCTGGTATTCAATAGAAAAGAAGTTCATGTCTTACAAAGTAACAATGCAACATTAATCAAGTGATCTACCATTTGTAATTGGAGATGGCTGTTAATAATAATCTTACAGCTTTTTTGTTGTATCTAAATCACTCCTGGAACAATTAAGCATGTTTTCATGTGAAGTTCAGTTAGGCATATGATAGTTTACTAAATTAGTTAGAGGTGTCATTCATACAAGGTTTGTGTTTGTATAATATGTACAGATATTGTGGCTGGTAGTTGTGTTGTGTTTTGATGTGATGTGATGCTGGCTTTCTTTTCTTTTTTAAATGTGTAGATGATTAGTGGTGGCTGTGTTTGGTAAAAACTTCAATATTATGCATCCTTGGACACAATCCAGCACACTAAGAAGCATGCATAAATCCTGTTGATTCTGAAGGTATTTAAGTTGACATGACTAGGCACTGGATTGTGTCCACAGTGATCTAAACAGTAGTAGTTCAGCAGATAGCCTCCATGGAAATACTGTGGCTTTAGTGCTGTGAAGATTGCCATCATTATATCCTTGTGACAGATTACATCATGATAGTGGATTACCATTTTGGAAATCTACTTCAGTCATATCTTCCATTAATTCCAAATGAACTGTCGTCTGAAGGAGTCCTAATATTTTGCACTGCCACTAATTCTGTTACAGATCCTGTCCAAAGCCATCAGCTCTCCATATCACTTTTTGTCACTGTTTACACCAGCAAAATATTCTGCACAAATACAGGAAAGCAGAACTTTATTGAAGGATCTCTCAAATTAGGTCATAATAATAGAGATAAAATAATAACCAAGAAAGAGCCAATATCAAAATATGTTCAAAAGTTCCTTAGAGACTGCCATTAAGTGGAAAAAGTACTTTTAAAGTGAAGAATAGTAAGCTGGGTAAAATGAAAAATAAAAGAGAAGATAATAAAATGAAAAGGGGGGGAAATCCCTTAATCCTTTCATCAAGGGATGATACTTAAAGAAGATGGAAAGATAGTGTTGGGGGATTATTTGTTGTAGAAAGCAAATTAAAACCCAGCAATCTGAGTGAGAGATGTGAAAATAAGGACTATCATAATATCATAATGTAGAATTTTGTTTAAAAAGAAAATGAAAACACATGTTGAATAATAACAAGGAATAGAATTATTTCTTTTTTCAGTAAATTGGAAATAAATAATTTGTGTTAGTAAGTAGTACTAACTAGTAAATTAGTGAGTTGGAATTAAGCTCAAGAGGTAAAAAGTAAGTGAAAAATAATAAAAGATATAGAGCTACATGATTTTCATATGAATTGCATGATTACTACTGTTGAAATGAAGGCTTCACCATAGCCATAAACTGCCTGTTGATGGAAATAAACACTGCTTTCCAAGACAAGGCAGTCCTTTTCTCAATGATCCCCAGACTATCTTCTAGGAATTCTTCTCAGAGATTTCTCAGTCTCTTAATGTAGACTCAGTTATACTGAATTTACATTATATATTATCGAACCACTCCTGGTGAGATTGAAAGACTTTCTATTTTCCTTCCACAGAAGATGAAATGGAGAATTCTTCAGATGACATGGTCCATCATAGAAAAGTGTATTTTATTTCTGTTTATCCTCATCTCACCCTAAAAACCTTTCATGATATATAAAATTGAGTTAAGGCTCTGTAAAGTATGTCAAGTATGACCTTCTTCCTTGTCTTCAATCTCTTTTCTAAAGCAATGTGATGGTTAAGAGTGTTATTTGACAGCTTATTTCCTGAAATTCATCCACCCCCCTTACTATAGATCCAGCTGGCTGAAATGGAGGCCTTATCACTCAATTCTGATAAGTCTTCTATCCTGCTAGGAGATGATGGAGATAGTTCCAACACTGACCAGCCAAGCCCTAAGGAAAAGGTAAATTATTTATATATAGGGACTACCTTCCTTTGAAAGAATCCATTTTTTCAGGGAGTGGTGGGTGGTAGGTGGATGGATGGATGACAAAATTCTATGGGACTTTTTCTTAAATGTTCTGAATTAATTTACTATGCTGTATATCAAGTGTATCAAACTTTTGATCACTGGGGCCACACTTTTTGTTTATCTTGTTTTATTGGAATGACATTGATGGCTGCATAAAATGGGTCCATTTCACACAAGCGTGCAAAAATTGGAATCTTAAAACTATAAAGTTTTAGAGCTTTCGAGGGAGTATTAAAACTTAATACTTAAGACCATACTAGTGAAGGAAACTGTATTGCCTAAGCTCACATAGGGCCATAACAAGGGGTGCATGTTTCATCCTACTTGTTTCATCATATTATTCCTGATACAGATTCCTTCATGAAACATGAAGTCCATATGTGCATATGGAACATTTTCATTTTCCACCAGAACTTTTTCAATAAGGGAAATCAATTACTGAAATGTATAAAGCAAATTACCTCAGTCAAGAGCTCAAATAAAGCTTTGATACACATCTAGTATCTTCCCCCAGAGCTCAATTAGTGTTATCAATCCTTCATGAGCTAGCTGAAAACTAAACTGCCATAACATAAAAGTTTATGTTCTAACTGCTGATCCCTCTCCTCTTCTATAGATTCTGTTTTGACATGTTAAAAAAGCAATTGATTACATTCTCTGTTGGCATTTCTGTTTTACAATTCTCTTGGGAATCCACCTGCCAATCACAGTTCTGCTAGTTCCTGAAGTACATCAGATAACTGATCTGTGGAATGACATGGAAGCTCAGTAAAATGGGACAATCTTTCTGGCTTTATTAGGCTGTTCTTGGAGCCAAACAATCAGTTGTTTAGCAGGCCATAAGAAGCAACCTATAGAGTTACCTTCTCTGCCTGCTTCTTTTTCCCAAAAGCAGGGGGCAGGGGAATGACAAAGTACCAAAAGCTCCAGTAACATACTTGTGTAATATTGAAGTATTCAAGAGGTTCTGGATAGTCATCTGATTGTACTGCCACAGAATGGCTAAAATGAAAACAATACCATAGAGAGGAACAGAATAAACAATTTGACAGGGCACATTCATATCGTGGTTAAATGCCAATGGAAATTTAATGCCCTCTGACAATGTATCAGATAGATACCTGAGCACATTTTTTCAACCTTGCAAAGTTTCCTCTTATTTAAATAATGTTGTTTCCTTTTTACGAAGCTTCATGAGACAAATATCTTTATTCTGACTAGGATGGTGAAGACAGCCCTAATTCTAGAAGGAATACAGACTTGGAAGAATGTCTCTTCCCTTTAACAAATACAGGACCTTCTCTGCCTCCAGAAAGCTACCAGTATGAAATGGAAAAAATCCCTTTCAGTCGAGCTCAGTCTTGGCTAAATAATGAGACTAATGAAGGTAGGCACATAGTTGACCTGAACTAATATGGTACCCAACAGAGATAGTTACTTTTTTAAAGAGCTCTTTCATGTCAATAGGATGTATTCAGCTATAGGCATGAAAAATGCATCAGTTATAAACGATATAGTTATGGATAAATTGATGTTTTCCAAAGGTTTTTTTTCACTCACTGATCTAGGAATAGAAAATGGTACTGTATACAGATATACATCATTTAACACAGCATCTCAGCCTTTTTCAATTGGGTATATTATTCCAAATGTGTCCAATATTTTCATCAGGGAGAGTAGCTAGGAGACATATCTGAAAGACACAGAGTTGGAAACTCTGCAATATGTTTCATATGTTATCTGTAGTCAAGGAAACTGTATTGTAAAAGGCAAGTATTAATTTCGTAATTTTGTACGTTTGAAGTGTCATAATGTTTTCTTTCCCATATGTTCATCTCTGATTTAAAGGTTCTCTTAACTCAGTGCCTAAACTCACCCTTCTGATCATTCTAGTGTTAATTTGTTTATTTTTCCATTGTTTTTCAAAAATCATGAGGGCAGCATAGATAGCTCCTGCCTCTTATCTTATAATAACCCTATGAATTAAGTTATTGTGAGACATAATGACTAGAACAACTTTTAAGCGTCATGAAAAGGTAACTAGAATTACTTTACATTTTAAAACCAAAGAGATTTCAAAGTGCAACCCTGAATATGTGAAGAAAAGCCTGAAACATTGCCAAAATCCCTAATGCTGCTCGACTGGCAAGTGCTGATTTGTCTAATACTATAGGCCAGTGACGGCTAACCTTTTTGCTATCACGTGCCAAAAGTGGGGGGAGCGTGGTGGGGTCACACACATGAGTGCCCACATCCATACTTTTATGTGCCCCCCCCCGTGCTCTCCCCGCTTTTGGCACACGATGGCCCAGTGGGCCCGGTAGGCCTGTTTTTTGCTCTCCCCAGGCTCCAGAGCCTTTCTAGGAGCCTGGGGAGGGCAAAAACAGCCTTCCCCACCCCCTCAGAGGCCCTCTGGAAGCCGGAAACAGTGTGTTTCCTGACTTCTGGAAGGCCCAGAAGGCCCAAAAATCAGCTGGCCGGTGCACGCATGTGTGCCAGAGCTGAGCTCATGTGCCCATCGATATGGCTCCACGTGCCACCTGTGGCACCCGTGCCATAGGTTCACCATCACAGCTATAGGCCATGCTCAAATTATTGACTCTGTTCTCTTAGGGAAAATTATCCAAGGAACAGGAAACATGTTAGCCAACATGTTAGATGTGCCAACCAAGAGCAAAATGAATTAGTGCTTCCTAAACAACTACCAAAGAAAGAGGCTGGAGTTGTAAGGGAGCAAGATGCAAGATGCATGATTGCAAGTAGTTTGATTTTCTCAGTTTCCCCATTGAACATAACTTAAATTGACTTTTTAGATTTCTGCCTGATAAGTAAACTGGAAAGTGGAAACTTAATTTCTTCTTTTTTATGTCTTTCTCCTGATTTTACCAAATCCCTCTTGTTTTCTGGACCCCATTCTTTGTTGCCAGTTGAAACTGAGTTTTTTCTCCCGGATGTTTCTGCTAAACTGTCAAGTCAAGAGAAAGTATCTTGTCCAGAGAACCTTCCTAAAATCTCTCTGCAAGCTTCCTGGGCCTCACTGCAATCTCCAAATGTAAACTCCTCACTTATTCACCAGGTAAGTGTTCCTATAATGACTTTGTCTCCCATATGTCCACCAGGGTTGAACCATACATAGACATGAGGAAAGTGCTTCAGGAGTAAAAATTGGTAAACATTGTGTTCTCCATTTAAAACAAATTTCAGATGCATACCAGATTATGCAATCCAGGTTAAAAAATGGATGAGTCCCATATAACATTGGGAGCCTTCTAATTAAGCCTATGTATTCTAATAACCAAGAGGCCTGGCTATTAAATAAACCTATAGTGAGAGTGTGAGCGGACCTTATATCTGAAATGTCTGAATTTTTTAAGACAGATTGATGGAAGATCAGTCTATTTATGGCTAATATTGGGTGTGAGAAGAGACACCAAACAAATGTTTTAGTCAACCAGGTTCCTTGCAATGATGTTAACAGACTATTGTTCTCAGCTGATATTGCTGACTGACAGCTAAGGCAGCTAAGAATCAGAACTGTATTCTCATACTAACTGGTTAGTGCTGCCAGATGAAAGTGGCAAGCTTTTGTTGGTTGATGTATAACGTTGCAACTGATGCCTTCCTCCTTGTCTGAATATGAAGCCTGATTAATGTTTGTTCGTTATTTCTTGGCCTTGCAGACCACAGAGAGTGACACTTCCCTTGACGATGGCAGGAGCAATAGCTCAGAAGGCAGCTTGCAGACCACACTGGAAGACAGTTTAAACCTTAGTGACTCACCCCAGTGCACCCTAGATCTCCCGGTAGTATTATGCCCAGTGCCAGCAGCCACCCAAAAAGCTTTGGTGGTCCCACTTTCCCCTGCCTCCCGAAGGCAAAGCATAAGGGGCCGTGGCATCTTCACTCTCCAGAACATCAGGAGGCACCAGCGGAGCCACAGCAGTGGAGGAAGCACTAGCCCAGGTTGTACTTATCATGATTCCATGGACCCTTCTGATGAAGAAGGGATAGGGAGCAGCCTAAGGGGAGGAGGCAACAGCAGTGAGCAGTCAGAGACCCTCAGCAGTTTCTCTCTGACTTCTCTCTTTTCACCACCTCCTCCATCTCAAGCTCTGGCACTTGTGAAGAAGTGCAACAGCACCAGCAGTCTCCATGCCAACTCTTCTTCACGGAGTTCTGCAGCAAATGAAGCCAAGCAGTTCTACTCAGTTGACCCAAGGGGTTTTTTATCCATGCCATCTTGGGTGACAGACTTCTGCAAGAACAGCCCTTCTCCGAGAGAGGGTGATGTACCAGAGGGCTTAGTCAAAATTGGGACTCCAGAACACAGCCCCCCAGTCCCTTCTGAGTTGCAGCTGGGGACCAGAGTCAGCAAGAGACATAGATGAGTCTCCCTGCGGCTGGGAGGAAGGATGAAATGTGAAAGAGGCTTGTTCTGGCTGCCACTTCCTAACAGCAGTTCCCAATGAGAGGACTGTGGAAAGGGAAAAAAGCAACCACACAAAATATAAATATGTATGTCTGTATGTGTGCACGTGTGTATGTGTGTCCGCTTGTGTGTATGTGTGGAAAACAAGACTTTTGTACCATACCTCAGAGACTTGAGAGAGTGATAGCAATATGAGAACATCCCACATTTGCAGGGTGCCACTACCTCTGCAAAGATGACAGTGGGACAAAGTTAAGAGGGTGAAGGAGACACTCCAACCAAATAATTAGCTGGATGGATGCAGCTATTTAGCCCTCTGCATATACAAATATATATGTACAGATATATAGAATGATTTATTTATTTTTTTTACAGAGAGCTTAGGACTTCCAGAAAGTGCTAAGTATGAAAAGGGCAGGGTCTTGGGAAAAATAACTTTAAAATGAAATGGGGAATCCAGCCAGATTTTTAGGGCTTGGGTATCTCTTTCAAGCAAAATTGCATAATTCATGTTGTGTTTTGTGGGGTGGTGATGGTGGTGGTAGTAAAAACTATGATCCACATCGTGGTGGGAGGGTGGGGAGCTCATTATATGAAGATACTCTTTGGAGATACTTCGAGGGGGTGCAACAGCATCTGAAGCTCAGCTTTGTTAAACTCCTCAGGTAGCATCAGTGAAATTCTCAGACTCCTTAAATGTGAACACATCCAATAGAAAAGTCGAGGTGGGCTCTGTAGAATTGAAAGCTCTAGGTGGCCTTCCCCAGTAGGACACCCTTGGGAAGTTTTAGTTGCCGGAGGGTAACGAGAAGAACCAGGAGGCAAAAGCAGAAGCCACATGGCAAATTACTCGGTGCTCTGATTTTCATTGATTGTGATTTGTTTGTTTGTTTGTTTGTTTGGGGGAGGATTTGGAAAGAAAGCTATGTGGGGAAAACCACTTTGTACTGGTTAGGGATCAGGATTTGTAGTTTATTTTGTTTACTATTCAATATTTGTGGGGAAAAAATCTATTTTAGAAGCCCAGAGGTGCAAAAACCATCTCTAAAGAAAGGTATGCTATTTTTTACAAATATATTGAAAGAAAAAAAAAAGCTAGAGAATGAGGAAGAAGTGTAACAAGCTCTTTGTATCCAACATAGGCCTCTTATTTTGATCCTTCCAGAACCATTTCTATGTTTCCATAAGAAAAGAACACAATAATGCCTTTCATGGCTTTGTTAGCTAAGTTAAGGGGGTGTCCCTTCAATAGTGTCAGATGAGATGCCTCCAGCCATTCTAAGAATGCAAAGCAATTGATTAGCCTTTTTTTTTTTACTGATAATCAGGCCAAGCTGCATGTCAAGATTTGACACTGCATGTAACTTTTTGAAATTATAGATAATTGCTAGAATGGGAGAAGCAAGACTGGAACCATAACATAAAAGGAGGAAAAATAAATCCAGAAATCTCTGTCAAATCCATTACTAGATTGGGGGGGGGTGTGTGTAACTTTTGCACTTCATTCCTGACAAAAATTCCATTTCACACTTGTGGGATCTGTTATTTGAAATGAAAAGGAAATTAGCATCAGTACGAGCTTCTCTTTTAAGCCAAGCAATAGTTTCATTAATAGGGTGGCACTGGAGAAAATATTGTTCTCCCAGTTATGATCCAGCTGCTATTTTCTCTTTTAGAATAACAGCAAACTATCTATTTAATGTCATGTGCTATTTGGCCTTAAGTGAGCATGTGTATGCATGGCTGTATATGGAGGACGGAGTGCTAGAGGCAGAAGACTGGATAGCTGAAGCTTGCTCAGTTATATGGCATCTGGGATCATTCTCACAATAAACTTCTTTCCCTGTTATAAACCACATTTTCAGCAACTCAGTCACTTTCAAGATACCTTTTTATCATAATGTTTCCATTATTAGCCAAGCCATCAAGCAGAAAGCCTGGCTTCTGAAAATACTATCATTTTCTATTTCAAGGCAAGAATGGAACAATCATAGGTACAATTCCCAAATTATTTTGTTATGACACCCCACCCCACCCCCAAAAAATCTGGCAATTTAAATGACTTGGGCTGGTCTATAATATACAGAAATGGGCAGTTGAAGGTTTTCCGTTGCATGAAAATATTCTATTTCGGTAGTTTATTGCTGTAGATTGAAGTACTGTTAAAGACAGATCCAGGCAAGGACTGACTGAAAGTTGGCAACTGATTTAAAGTGCTCTGGGGAAAAATGTTAACAGGAAATCTCATTTCCTTGAAACTTGCTCATCTTCCACGAGAGACTCAGTCCATATTCCAAGGTTGGAAAGGTGGGGGGGGGAGGGGAGAGGGAGACTTCTTCCTGGAACTGAAGTATATCTTTTCCCTGAAAAAATGAGTCAGTCTCAGTTGATTCAATAACCCACCTTTACACATTTGGGCTCAGCATCAAGAGCCTTTCAACATTAAGGACTTTAGCAGAGAATTTTAGAAGATATGGCAATGCTGAGTTGTACATCAGAGGGCTGCTTTGCTTTTAGTGTAATGAGTCAATGAATACCAAATACGTTACAATGGGTAGGAGATGAAATCCTGATGAATGCATCTCTTGAAAAGTAATGTGCGTGTTTTTAGAGAGTACAAAACTGAAATGAAGAGTGGCTAATGCAGAAAGAAGGAAGGAGTTCCTGACTGCTTCAGAGAAGGATCAAGGTCTTCATTAATAAAGCAATAATAGTCCTCATTTTAAATGTTTTGTGTGTGCGTCTGTGTGTGCATGCACACAGGCACATTAGCTTGTAGCATGCTTTCTGCTTGTTCTTTATGAAGCAGAAATGATAGGTAAAAAAAGCAGACCTCTTAAATGTTTTTTGAAAGGACAAGGAAGCCATCCATATCAACGCATAGTAAAAAAGCCTGAACTGAGCTTTGGCACTACTCCATCTGCAGACTCAGTTATTTCTGTTTATCATAACTCTGTGACTATTTGCAGTTATGGCAAAGCAGTTAAATGATAACTTTAACTGCAATGCAGAAATCAATCAGGGCACTGCAGCTTCAGTCTGCTGGCCAAAAGAGCTGTGTAAATCTTTTCCAATAGGTAGATAGGAATTTCATGTTCTGGTTGGATCCTGTCTGCTCAAATGTATGGGGATGTAAGCTATATAACTAATATAACATTCTCATTTGTATGTGTTGCCAGCATTGTTCCAGATTGTCATGATGTGAGCTGAATGTTTGACATTGAATTTGTGCTTAATTGTACTTGAAGAGTCGAGAGACCAAAAAGAAAACTTACATGCATAGAAAGTGTTTGCACAGTCTGTGATTTGGACAAATGTAGCCTTAAAAAGATAGTAAGATACTTATGAAAAGGAGCTGGAAGCTTGTGTAGGATTGAAAGTGACCAAAACTCTGAAGATTTTCACAAGAGAAGAGGGACAGCAACTCCTCCCTGACCACAATTTTGTCCCTGCATCAGGTTTATACTGCAATTTTCATTTTGACTGGACAGTATATTATTATACGTAATATGTTATTTATAGAGCCCTAAAAGTGACCTACAGACAGTATGACAGCTTTGAAAAGTGTATCACTATAGAGTCCAACCCTATGTATGTTTTATCAAATTTAAGTTTCAGTCTCCAACAATGTTGGGGTGATAGGTCTCCAACATTCATGTTTGAGAAAACATTGTCTTACAATTTTGGGCAGGTTATATTTAAGAACACAAAATTAAATTACTTTCTGCTAAAGTTCTAGGTTGGATTACATTGAAAAAAAGAACAAGCCTGAATTAAAGAATAGTAGCATCTGATGATGTTAATATAAAATTATATTCCTAACAATGAGAAGGTGGGGATAAGCCTAGATTTGGCCACAGATGCATTGTAATCTGATGCAATTTACAGTATGAAGTAATATTCTGTTAGGATATTATTAGCTGTGTAAAATTACACAATGGCATTCCAAGATCTGATCACCCAACAACTATCTTAGCATTAATCATACCACATAAGAAATTAGGGAAGCACTTTGCTGATACCAGGGGCCAATTCATCTTCAGGGATATAATTCTAGATACCAATTCATACTTTAATCATACCAAATTTCTTCAGAGAATACATGTAGAGTTCACAGCTGATCTTAAATCATATGGAAAATCATAAAAGAGGGAGGTGTTCTCCTGAATAATCATTAGCATGAAAGTGCTAACAACACATTGAATCCTGGCTTCCAATTGATATGGAATTGTCACATGTACAGTAGTGTTTCTCATTGTAGACAAGTCTTCTGTAATATGAGGACCAGATCTTTAGCGTAACTTGGAGAAGGGAGAGAATACTTGCTACACTTTAGGCATTGAGCGCTACATGTGACCAAGCATCTAAACTGATCCCTCCTGATGACCATCTAGTGTTCTAGGCTACAGTTTCTCTGTGATTTCTGAATAGGATATTTTAATCTCATCACAACAACAACAAAATACTTCTTCATCTATGTCACATATACATGCTTCAACATTTTGACCAGTTTCATACTAACATATATTTCAAGAAGCATTTTTCTGATGTTAGTAGGCTTGAATCAAATCGAGCAAATTCTGTGATTCTGGACTCATCTCCTTTGTGTTTGCATGTGTGTCTGTGTTTTCAGACACTTTAATCACTTACTTTAAACTTTTAGAAGTAGGGGGTTGTTTCCATCAGAAAGTTGCAAGAGGATTCTGTTCATGATCCAAAGATGCTTAGCCAGATGCCTAGATTTAAAGCGAAATTTTCCTTACTCACAAATATATACAAGATTGCCTTCTTAGTTTAGTGTGTGCCTATGCGGCAGATGTCTTGAATTACAATGCAGGAAATGAATAGAACTAATTGAAAAAATTAATAATTTTGGTTGTGAACTGTAGAATGTATGCTGGCCTTTGTTGCAGGTAATATTTATTTATTTTTATTTTTTAAAGGTGCTACTGCTTATTCATGACAATAGAAGTCCCAAGTAGTTTGCATTATATTGTATATAATTTGAACACATGACAGCAGAGACACTTTCATGTCATCAACTACATCCTACTCTTCCTTCAAAAACTGGATTCTTTTTGCTTATGTTTTATTTCACTAGACAAGCAAAGCAAAAAAAAAAAAATCTGGCTTAGCCTAGGAAAGGCTGGTTACTATGGCAACTGAAGACGACGTTATCTTTAGAGAATATTTTGTCTCTTGCTTTTAATTATTTACTAATGGTTTTGAAGAAAAAAGAGGAAATATCTATTCTTTCCAGAGAGAAGTTATTAAAATGCAACAAAATTGGCTCTTCGTGCATATTAGCTTAGAACAAGGCTTCTATGCCATATTTGAGAATTGGGTGTGGGGGGGAAATCGTGTTTATACCTGGTTGGTTTTATTTTCTTCAGTGGCTCTTTAGTCCAGTCCCTTTAATAAGGTGTCCCAGAAAGTCTCTGCAGCCCCTCTCTGTTTCTGTGTTCATTTTAGAATCTCTTCAATCACAGAAACCTCAAAAGGAGGAAGTCTCATTGCAATTCTTCCTCAGTAAATGAAATTTTAAAAAAATATCACAGGAGACAATTGCACTTTGTGTAGAAAGTTTTGAAGATTAAAGTATTGCCTTTTGACAAAAATTATTGTAATCTTGTGTCATTTTTTTCCTGCTCTTCAGTGGATGGCGATTTGCTTCACTTCCACTGGAGTGGGGCACTTAGTAGAAATCCGGGAATTAACGGCTCTACTGCTCAAACTGCAGAAGGGGGGGGTGTTTTTCCAGCATATTAACAATTGAAATAAGTTGTCTGAAGGTGGCTTTTTCAGGATTAGAGAAAGTTAGATAGCAGAGTCTATCAGTTTTTGATGGGGATTGAACAGCTGAACCAGAAGCAACAATTTAAAAACTCAGCTACCTTTTTTTTTTTCCTGGCCATTTATAAGCCCTAAAAGTTACAAAGAAAGCTATCAAGCAATTACCATGGATAGTTCTAACTTGATTAAAGCAGATGCAAGCATGCCAAGCTCAAGCTCATAAATTGAGCAAAATCCATATGCATGTGGAATAAACATAGGAAGTAGGGAGGACTCCTCTCAGTGACTGCAAAAATTTTTAAAAGGATGTTAACCCTAATGTTTTTAGTGGAATGATTCTTCAGCTCCTTTTTAGCTCAGTGAATAGTGAATATTTTCTGCATTAAGGTAAGAAACATGTAACATCTTTCACATTTCAACTTTTTAGGTCTTTGGACTTTTCAACACTGGGTCACACCTTTGATTTTGAACTGAATATTTTTGCTTTCAATCTATAAGATAGTTCTATAAAAGAGATGAAATATGAGGAACAGCAAACTGCTTGCCTGGTTAAGCAACAAGTATGGGAAGACTTGGTGCCCCCAGTCAACATCTATTCTCAATCACATGTAGTTTAGACCTAAACAATTGCTTACGTTTGCAAGCTGCTTTAAATCACACATAAAGCTGAAAGCCTTTATTCTTCCTAAAAACATTGAATCTGAAACTTTCAATGGATGTACGTTGTGTAGATGATTGCTGATGAGGAAATTCCAGCATGGAGTTTGGTGATGAATTTTTTTTTTATTGAAAAGTTTTACAAAAGAATTTTTGAATTATCTCCCCCCTACCCCCCCTTCCCTCCGCCCTCCAAAACCCCCATCC
>JANHZT010010384.1:614330-627469 GCA_032468215.1 Stegonotus admiraltiensis
TATACAAAGTCAGCTTATTGCCCCCCACAATCTGGGTCCTCATTTTACCCACCTTAGAAAGGATGGTAGGCTGAGTCATCTAGTCCAACCCCCCGCTCAAGCAGCAGACCCTATGCTATTTCTGACAAATAGCAGTCCAATATTTTCTTGAAAGTCTCAAGTGATGAAGCTCCCACAACTTCCCAAGGCAACTTTTGTTCCATTGGTGGATTGTTCTCACTGTCAGAAAGTTCGTCCTCATTTCTAAGTTGAATCTCTCCTTGGTCAGTTTCCATCTATTATTCCTTGTCTAGTCTTGGAAAATAGCTTGACCCCCGTCCTCTCTGTGGCAGCCCTTCAAATATTGGAAGACTGCTATCCTGTCTCCCCTAGTCCTTCTCTTCACTAGACTAGCCAGGTCCAGTTCCTGTAACCGTTCTTCCTATGTTTTAGTCTCCAGTCCCCTAATCATCCTGGTTGCTCTTCTCTGCACTCTTTCTAGAGTCTCAACATCTTTTTTTATAGTGTTGTCAGATACTTTGGCTACCTAATGAAAAGATCAGCTTAACTGGATAAGATCCTGATGTTGGAAAAGATTGAAGCCCAATGGAGAAGAGGACAACGATGATGAGATTGCTAGATAGTGTCACCCACACAATGAACAGGGCAAATTCTGGAGGACAGTGGAAAACAGGAGAAGCGTAGAGTGTTATGGTCCTTCAGTGACTGAACAACGACAATAACAACAGAAAATGTAATCTTGTCTAGTAGGAAGTTGCTAAGAATGGACTCGCTACCTCTGCTTTAACTTTTTAAACACGGTTTATGTATTTTAACCTGTATGGTTAGGTTTAAATGGAAAGGTTTAAAATTTAACCTGTATGATAACCCCTACATTCTTGCTACTTATTAAATTTAATTAAGTAATAAAAAGAAAAAGAATACGATGTAGATGATGACCAAGCTGAGCCAGAAGGAGGGGTCAAACATATCATCAGTCTCGAGTACCTTCATGCCTAAAAGAGATTCTAGTCCAGCCCACTTTAAATCCCATTGACTCTTATCTACCACCAATTTGCTTTGACTCTTAGTAGTTCAGATTCTTGTAGACAGCTTAAGTTTGCAATAAAGCCTTATATTTATTTGAACTGCCTGGACCTCCTGATTTTCCTATGCTTGACGTACACAAAATAATGAGACAAGTTGAAGTAAATAAAAACATCCAAGATGTATATTTACAAACAGAACATGTATCAGCAATGTGATGCCACAATATATTGCCATCATCCATAACTAATCTATATTAATCAATTCTGCAAACCACTGAATAGTTGGAGCTGCATATATATTTAATCGAGCCTCAGTGGTGCAGTGGTTAGAGTGCGGTACTGCCGGCTACTTCTGCTAACTGCAATTTGGCAGTTCGATTCTCACCAGGCTCAGGGTTGACTCAGCCTTCCATCCTTCTGAGGCCGGTAAAATGAGGACCCAGATTGTTTGGGGGCAAGAGGCTGACTCTGTAAACTGCTTAGAGAGGGCTGTAAAAGCACTGTGAAGCGGTATATAAGTCTAAGTGCCATTGCTATTTCTATTTGTCTTTCCACAGTTTTTTGACTATTAGTCCACTTACTTATTCCAGATATCATCTGGCTGTTTTGACATTTTTTATGAGCAATTGTGATCCTACACACCTACAATTTTGTTCCTTTCATGAACAAGATGAATTAAGAGGGAACAATCAGTCCATTATAACACTGAAAGCATATCAGATTTTGACACATTCACAATTATTTGAATGTACAAACACTTTAGGTGTACAAGGGTGGAGGTTAATTCTCTAAGTCTGTGGATTGGTTTCCAAATGTTTTGTTACCAGGCTAAGTAACATCTTCAGTGGAATTTAGTGAATCTCAATGTTTCTCTGTTTATAAGGGTTTCATGTAGTCAATAGGTGGAGTGGTGCGGTGGCCTAGAGGTGGAGCTCTTGCCTCACAAGCAGGAGGCTGTGAGTTTGATCCTAGGTAGAGGCAGATATTTCTCTCTCTGGGCACAATGACATTATATCTGCTGAACAAAACTCCGCATTGGCGTCAGGAAGGGCATCCGGCCATTAAAACACTCTACTAGTTCCATTCAGTTGCCCAGACTCCATCCCACAAGGGATTA
The DNA here is from genome assembly GCA_032468215.1 of Stegonotus admiraltiensis. Lineage (NCBI taxonomy): Eukaryota > Metazoa > Chordata > Lepidosauria > Squamata > Colubridae > Stegonotus > Stegonotus admiraltiensis. Next base: position 616,476 of record JANHZT010010384.1, read on the forward strand.
TGGGCAGTGGTGAAATCCAAATATTTTTACTACCAGTTCTGTGGGTGTGGCTTGGTTGGGTATGTGTGGCTTGGTGGGCGTGGCTTGGTGGGTGTGGCAGAGGAAGGATACTGCAAAATCTTCATTCCCGCCCCACTCTGGGGCCAGCCAGAGGTGGTATTTGCCGGTTCTCCAAAGTACTCAAAATTTCCGCTACCGGTTCTCCGAACTGCTCAAAATTTCCTCTACCGGTTCTCCAGAACCTGTCAGAACCTGCTGGATTTCACCTCTGATTTGTACTGTTAATAATCAGTAACACAAGCCATAAACTAGAACTAATTCTAAAAACATTATCTCTAGCCAAAAGATAAATTTTCCAATAAACTTTTTCCTTCTTTAGTACAAGTTTTAAGTTTGTATTTCAAAGATGAGTTAAAGAATAAAATAACTGGATTTAGCACAAGATATTACTCAATTGCAAATCTTGAAAGAAATGCAAAGCATTTTATTTCCAGGGGAAAAAATTGATATATGAAAAAGGAGGTTCCCTAAATATGAAATATTTTATAAGAATTCATAAGAAATTTGAATTTGAATTGAAATTTACAGAGTGCAGAATTGCTTTCAAAAGACAAAATATAGATATTAACAAAGCAGGAAGGATGAGGCCCACTGAAAGGAAGAAACCTATATCTCTACATGAACCTCTTCTCAAAAAGATATTATCTGAAAACTGTCCTCTTTACCTCAGAGCATTTATTTATTTATTTATTTCTCTGGAAATGTAACTCTAATTATACAAGTATTCATATGTTTTAGTATTGCTCAGATTTCACAATTTGTCTACGGGAAGAAGAAAAAAATTGTAATCAATTAGATGTAAAGAAATGTTGAATTCAGCAGCTTGTTATGCTATTTTGCTGGAACAACACTACTTTTTGGAAATCTGACTTCAGATAAAAATATTAACATTTATAGAAATATTAATTTATGGTTGCAGAGATGAGTAAGAGCAGCATTCTTTTCATATTTCTCTGAAGTAGAGAAGGTCACGGTCGACTCAGCCTACCATCCTTTCTAAGGTGGGTGAAATGAGGACCCAGATTGTGGGGGTCAAAAAGCTGACTTTGTATAAATATACAGAAGTATGAAGGCTATTGCTTAATGCATTGTAAGCCGCCCTGAGTCTCCGGAGAAGGGCGGCATATAAATCAAAGCAAAAAAAAAAAAGTAGAAGTCATCATTATTTTGCTAACTTAACAGATTTCCCACATTTAACCTGTGTATGACACTTAAAATGATATCTAATTAGGAAAGGACATACATTCAGTGAAGAAATAATGCTAAACTCAGTTACTACAATTCAGCACAGATATTGGCTTGCTTAAGCATATGTGCTGACAAAATCAATGAGTGTGTGAACTCACCTCATGAATTTAGAGTTGGTCCCTCGTGCAATATAAACATTTATTCTCAGTTACACATGAATACATGTCATATGTAAGTTTGCATGTGCATTGTTCTATATACTTTTTCCTCTGTGCTCTACTTAAACTAGAGGATTACTATTACGGTCAACCGTCATTCAATTATTATTATCTTAATATTTGTTGATAATACACCTATTACTATTGGTGTTATCTCTCTTGCGTCACAGTTGTTCTAGCTCTGTTTCCAGGTCTTTGTATTTTGTTATTTATTCCAGTTCTTTCTCTTTTATTCTGCTGTCTCCAGGTACTGCCATGCACTATCCAGGTGTTTTGTTTTTCTTATCAACAATTGTTAAGTCTGGAATGTTATGTGGCAAGTGTCTATTTGTTTGAATTCTAAAGTCCCAGAGTAATTTAGTTTTTTTCGTTTTCTATTACTTAGCTTATTTTGTAGCCATCAGTTCTTGCTTGCAGGCAAATGGTATTTCTTGCAGATAGTTCAATGTACCATAGTTGCTACTTTGTCATACCATTGCTTGTACCTGGTCTGTGTGATCTTCCTGCAGCAGCTAAGCTTTATTATTATTATGATTCACTGCACAGTCAGCCAGGTGTTTAGAGTAGATTTGGTATTTCTAACCACCTATCAAGTCCTTTCCAAGGACATGGAATAGACAGATGTTGTTGTTGTTTTAATTTACTTACTAATTTTCTATGTCTCCTGAATTGATGCAGCCAACTCTACTATAAATTCATCACATTGCTTCATAAACATATTTTCAAAATCTCCTTTCACTGTTTTCTAAAATCATCTTAGCGATTCCACGGTCTCAATCCAGGCTGCCGTAATCTTCCCAAACTATTCTATTTATTTTTTACTTATATTTCCTATTTCTAAACCATCCACACTTCCATTTGGTTTCCCTGTTTCTTTTTATTTTTGATTATGAAAGGGTTATTTCCTCACACAAACCAAGGAAGAATTATAAATTATATAAATTATAAATTGCAAGATTTATGGGATGAATACACTTTTGCTATTATTTGCAGCCATTTACAGAGAGAGTTTCTTAAGGGACAGCAGAGTCATTTCATTGATCCACTGTCTCTCTCTAAGACTGAACATCTTTAAGAGGTGCAATATAGTACCTCAGAAGCCACTGTTATGTTGGACACCTGTCATGGGCACATTGAAGGAAAAGAGACACTTTGGCTGAAATTCCACCTTTATTGTTTTTATAAATAACTCAATGTGGCAAATATACCTAATACTCCTTCCTCCTCCTGGGGGCATGATGGTTCAGTGGTTAAAGATCCTAAGCTTGTTTGAGACCCAAGCATGGCACAATGTGTGAGCTCCTGTTACCCCAGCTCCTAGCAGTTTGAACCTAGTGGTTTGAACCTAGCAGTTTAAAAACATACAAATGTGAGTAGATAAATAGGTACTTTTTGGGAAGGTAAAATAAGTGTTCCATGCTCTTCATCATATAGTCATGTGGGTCACATGGCCATGGAAATGTCTTCAGACAATGCTGGCTCCCTAAGAATGGGAAAAGAGCACCGCCCCCTAGAGTTAGATATGACTGGGTAGGAGAAAATTTTACCTTTACTTTTACCTTCCTCCTATTTTTCTTCACAACAACCCCGTGAGGTGGGTTAGGCTGAGAAGAGAATGACTGGCTTCTAGCCTGGTACCTTAATCACGAGACCAAACTGGCTCTCAAATAAATTTTATATGCTATGAGTTATTCTTTAAAAACTAATTAACCAAAGCACCAAAGCAGGGGAAGAAATCCAAACCCTCAATACAACTTCTAATTTTTGTTGTTGTTGTTATGCTCACATAGTTATTTAGGTCCACCCTCTTCTTTTTTTTTCTTTTTCTTTTTTGATTTTTTTGAGGTGCTGAAGCTCACTCTGGAACTGAAATTCTGTGCAATCAGAGGTTTTTTTTCCTTAAAGGAAAGTGTTTGCATGTGACTTTTCTTCCTACACATGTCCATGCCTAATAAGTGAAAGTCAGGTGCTATCAATTTCTCTTAACAGTTGGCTTGGCACACCTGCTATGCTAGTTCATTTCTACTGAGGTAAGAGAACAGAGTTATTTTCAAGAAAAAATGGCTGCAGCTTGTTTCAGATCTCTGAAGGAAAACTGATAAGAGTTGATAGCAGGAAGCATAGCAAAGGAGTTTAAAGAGGCATAAAATGTAGGCTAGCAGAAGGCACACGTATACCTTCAAGTAATTACAGTTTTCCTTCTGATTTACAGATCTTAAGCTCTCAGGAAAATTGGTATAGAGCTGAGTTGCAGAATTATGAGGGATATGTCCCAAAGAATTATATTGATTTTCAGATTCCAGGGTAAGTATACAATTTCTACATTTATGTCCATGTTTTATAATATTGACTTCTGTGTACCCATTTAAGAAATAATTTAATGAATGGGTAAAAAAAAAAAAGGAAGTGGCACATTTCTGGAAAAAAGTTCCTTTTTCCATTTTTAGCTAACTTCCCTTTCCAGAAATATTCAGAACTCTGAATATTTTCCTAGTGACTTTTCAGCAACTTTCACACACATACAAAAACACATATAAACAAATATTCAGAAAGCTAGATGAGATTAATATTATCCTGCCATACCAAATTACAGAATCCTATTTGACAAAGTAAGCCCAAAAATATAAACCATTCCAAGAGGATGCTTCAATATCCACTTGGAATATTTTAAGGGTAGCCCAAAAAAAGTTGCACATATAACATAAAATTCAGAATTCCTTCTAAAATACTTATAATTTCTGAATTAGTTCCTGATTCATTCAAAATAGCAGTAGCATTTGTAAGTTTATACATAGCAAAAAATTAAAGCAAGTGGATGAATTTCAGTAGAATGTTAAACTAACGTTGGGAAACTAAATGGAGAAATTTTGAGACATATAAACTCTGATAAAAAGGAAGTGGGTAATCTGTTGCAAGAAATTACAGCAAAAATGACTATATACAAAAATGCACCACTTTTTATATGAAACTGAGATTTGAGTTTGTCAGGAGTAATACAAATTAAATAATATAAAAGTAGATTAATTGACAAGTGTGTGTGGAAAAACAAAAAGAATGCATGGATATCAAACGAATGAGTATACAAAAGTCAGTGCCCAGTAGAAAAGAAGTATGTTGAAGTGCCTTCATCACAGAGAAAATGAATAAGGATTAAATAGCAAGACAAATACTTGCTATATGGAAACCTTAAATTAATTGAGAGGAAAGGAAAGGGAAGTTTGAAAAAATAGAAGCAGGCTCAAGTTGATGAATCCTCAAAAAGAAAGCAGCTTTGTATTTCTCATGGTTTTTCTGTCCTCCACATTACATTACTAATCCAGAAAGGAAATAGCACACGGAGCCAGTCATTATAACATGAAAACCATGGGTTTTGTGGGTGTTTTTCCCCCCTCTTCTTGTGAACCAAGCAACAGTGGCTTGTTAACTATTCTTATGTAGGAAGTTAGTACCCACCCCTCTCCTAGAAGAATGAAATATTCTCAGAAATATTAAAAAGGCCCAAGCAGTCATATCTCCCTGTTAATTTCGTGGGGGAGAGGCATTCCCCCCTCAGGCAAGAGATACAGAAAAGAGGTCTCCAAAACCCAACTCCTGACATTGACTCACAAATGGTGCTGCCCAGTTGCCCAGTAAAGCAGGATATGTTGCACTGGTGGTCTCATGAGTAGGAATCTCAGGGCTCATTATATGTAATTTTAAAAATGCTAAATAACCTGGATTGCATACTGACTAACCTCAATTTGGACTCACAGTTCCTGAATGCACTAAAGTAAGAGCAAAGGCAGGTTCAGTAACCAACCCTTGGAAATGGGCAGCCTGTAGTTATTTAAAGGAAAACCATGGTTGTGAAAATTTTTTGGACTTGTGCTTGCTTGAAACCTGACTGGAAGCTCACAGAAAGTGATATCTGACCTCTGAAAATAATTGGCATTAAAAAAATTAGATACTATAAATTTCTTTCCAGAACTTTTGCCCTGGCTGCTAGACCTTCATGGTTGAAAGCGCTCCTTTTGGGAACCATTGAAGGAAACCTTTTCTGCTGTCCTTATCAATTTACACCAGAAAAATTAAAAGCACCCATCAAGTCTCTGATCAATTTTTAATCTTTTGCCAATTATGTTTTCCACCCACATATTCAGGAAAAAAGGGGAAATTGTAGGAAGTTAGCACCCACCCCTCTCCTATAAGAATGAAATATTCTAGGAAATATTAAAAAGGCAGAATATTATACCCCCCTGGATGAGAAAAGGAGAAACATGCTCTTGGAAAGCAGCCCCCCCTTTTTTTTTGCTAATAGCCCCAGAAAGACTGGTGCCAACCTATCTACAAGACAAAAGGCTGGGCCAGCTTATCTACAATACAAAAGACCTTCACCCTCAAGACATGATAGGATTAGCCTTCACTCAAGATCCAAACCAGGACAAAGCCATTAAGCCATAATAGGAATTGCCCAAAGCCCCTTCAGTACATCATTACCCAGCAAGATTCAACCAGCCCTGGGACTCAAAACAACCTATAAAGTTGGGTTGCCTGCATGGCCCCATGGGAGTCTGACAACCAATCAGAGTACATTTCTTACACAGGAACAGGAAGCTCCAAGGTGGGGCCCAAGAGAGGGTATAAATCTCTCTCCCTTTCTCACCCCTGTGCTCATTTTGCCCAGGACCTCTAATCATGTGGTTCTGTCCACCATTAAATCATCTTTCCAAATAGCTTCCATGTTTCCAGTGTCTTTCTCCCCACCTGGAACTGAACCCAGATGGACATTTTTTTCCAACACTTGTTTTTTTAAAAAAAGGCCTTCTATCAATTGGGATGTGGAAGTAGTAGAAACAAGGATGGTTTGCAGTAACAGTGAATAGTGTTGGTATAAATTAGATTTAAGTACAAATGTTTCTTTCCTCTTATGCACTGCTTTTAAATTTTTTGCTTATGGCTTTATCGTCATTTCTGTGTTTTGCATAAAGTTTTATTCTTTCAAAAATTTGTATGATAGGTGTATGACTGCATGTGTGGGTGTGTGACTGTATCTATATCTATATCTATAGATAATATAGATAATCTAATGGTTTTTTTGATTTCATAGGTACAAATGAACATGAACACCATATGCATACTCTTCTTTTGACCTTCTGCTCTGCAGGCACTCTGGGATTCCTGTCAAAACAAAACAAAACAAAACAACAAAATAAAATCAACTTCATTTTAAATTAAGTTGATCAGTTTTTCGTCTTAGAAGTGCCCGTCCTTTAGTTTATCGCATTAGGATGATTTAGGTTTATCAATATGAGTCTTGTTAACTGTTATTATTTATTTAGTTCTTTTCATATAGACTTAATTTTCTTCTAATAACAATATATATTCAGAGGGATGGGTATGGCACATTTCCTTTTTTGCATTCTGAATGGCAAAAACACTTTGAATTTTTGACAGGAGCTCCCATTATTTTGTGCTGGATTGGTAGAAACAAATTAGAAAGGGATGATAATGATGGTGGTGGTAGTGGTGGGTGATGATGATGACGATGATGATGGTGATTGTGTTGTTTCAGAATGAATTTTGAGGCATTCTTATCCTTGTATATTTTAAAAATCTGGCTTACTCTCTCTCAAATTGATTTTCCATTATAGTTACTTATGATGTGTTGCTTTTGACAGCTGGTTCCAAGAGAAAGTATCCCGCCACATGGCTGAGACGATGCTCAGGGATAAAGGAGTTGGTGCTTTCATAGTCCGAGCTAGTCAGAACTCCTCAGGAGATTTCTCTATCTCTGTCAGGTAAGTTTCCTCCTCTCTTTCTCCCATATGGGAAACATGGACATTGGGAAGCAGAGGACTTTATTTGATAGTTATCTTAAAACAAGTGTTTTGTTCCGTGTGTGCAACAGCCATTTGTTAATTTCAAGGTATGCTCGGTATCATCAAAATGGCCTCTGGATGGCCTGCAACAGTTGTTTTTTCAATCTAGCTTTTAAAATATATTAATCTTCCAGTTTGGAAAAGGCTGTTTCCAAAACTTACTAATAAAATCCAATACATTTTAATTGAGTAGTAAGGATGCGTTACTTATTGAGAAGTAAATCACTCAATGGAGTTTCCCTTAAGTAAAGATATATAGGATTTTACCAAAAATACCAAAAGCAGATACAAAATAGTCCTAAATCAGAAAAACAGTTCAAAATAAACAGGTGGGAAGCTGTTACAAATCTTTTAAAACTAAATCTTTCCATGAATTTACCTGCATTAATCTATTGCAGACAATGTAATATAGAATTCTATTCAATTTGTTATATTAAATATATATAGTGATTTAACTTTTATTCCTTTATTGCAAGAAACATCCTGTATTGGCAGGATACTCTCTAATTTGCCAGAGGCAGAATGCAATTTTTAGGTGGAGATTAAACACAGACTGGGAAAATGAACATTACATTGCATGTAAAATAATTTACAAGAACCAGTTTGGTGTAGTGGTTAAGGCAACCAGACTAGAAACTGGGAGACTCTGAATTCTAGTGCTGCCTTAGGCATGAAACCATTTTTTCCAAGTAAAAAGCCACTTCTGATAAATCTTGCCAAGAAAACTGTAAGGATTAGTCCAGGTGGCCCCCAGGAGTTAAAAACTGACTTGAAGGCACAAACACAGTAGTAATAGTAATAAGAATTCACTAAGACCATTCACAAAGCACGGGCAATTGTATCACAAACATTCTACGTTGGTACATGTTAGAGGAATAAAAAGCTATTATCTAAACTCACACTTTTGAAAATGCCAGAAAGTAGTTTTTCACTGTCAAAATGGCTGAGTAAATAATTTATCAGTGGCAATACTGTAATGTTATTAATTCAGATTTATACATGATCACAGTGCTTACTTCTGGGGCTATTACATCAGGACTACAAAAATCCAAACAACAACCAGATGACTGTGAAAATGTCTTTGTTCCCATTTAGTGAGCGTCCAGATTTTTGCAGTCCAAATTTAGTAGGCTTAATATTTCAAATAGATAGAACTTGATAAAACAGATTTACCCCTCTCTTTGTGAAACCAGTGGGGTGGAAATTACCTATACCTATTTCAGACTGGAACAGTTGAAAGGCCCAACAAGGAAAATTTGAGAGAATGGAGATGCTTTACATCAATCAAATGCTGCCCAATAATTTCATATTTAAGTAGGTGTTTGACTGAATTATGTTTATGGATGGTTGGAAGCTGTGGAACTTTATTATTTTTACAAATATCTCAAGGTAGGGACCATATCCAACACACCTTCCTCCTATTTTCTCCACAACGTGAGTTGGGCTGAGAGAGTGTGTGACAGGCCCAAAGCCACCAAGCTGGCTTTCATGGCTGAGGCAGGTCTTAAAATCACTGTCTCCCACTTTCTGGCCTGGTGCCTTAACCACTAGACTGACTGACGCCCTGCTATGTTATGCAAGTGTCAGTCAAAAAAATGTATAAAGGAACAACAAAAAGGAAGAAGCTATCATCATGGTTTCATAAACTTATGAGATGGAACTTCCAGGATTTCATACAGAACATTTTTTTCATGAACTAAATTTTAAAGTCTTTCAAATGTTCCCAAACATGATCAATAATACTGTGAAGCAATTCTTTTTCCTTCCATAAAGGACTTTTCTTGTATAAGGATAAAATGCACAGAAACAAGGGCATTCTTCCAACTCTAAAAAGATTATGTGCATTCTACAAGGTTATTTATTTCTACTTAATCTGATGTCTGAACCTACCCATTCAACCTTAGACCTGTATGAAGCTCAAGCTACTATAACTTTTTAAAATCATAGTTAAAAAACAAAAGCATCTTAGCATCATTACAAAGTCTAATAATTAAATCCTCATGTGGAAGCAGCGGGCTACTGTAACCCAGCTGCAAAAATCAAGATGACCACAAAATGGCAACAGAGAAATTATCATTTTTTAGAGTCTAATTCTTTTCTGCCATCTAGTGGTTATCTAGATTTCTGTTGTCCAAATCTTACCCAAATAACTTACTATAAATTTGTATAAGATTTAATTAAGAAAATGGAATGAATGGTCAAATCATTTTAGGCAACTTTTTTGGAAGTGGTTTATCATGGCTGCTTCTTAGGGCTGAGAGTGTGACCTGAGGCCATGCAGCTGCCTTTGTACCTAAGGCACACTAGAATTCAGATCACCCCAGTCCTAGTACAGAGTTTTACTTACTACAGCAAAATGAAGAATAAATGAAGTTCCCACAAAAATAATGAGTATTTCCCTTAAATATAAACAAAAATGAACAAAAAATGCAGAGGTGCATCTGCTGGACTCCCAACTTTCTTTCTTTCTTTCTTTCTTTTTTAATTATTATTTTTATAACACAATATAACAGTACAAGACATACAGCATTTATAAACGCACTCTCTTTACAGCAATTGCATGGTGATCTTCTTTGTTATTCACAATTTCCCTTTCTTTCTCTTTATATTGTTCTGATTTACTACTTGTCCCCGACATTTTAATCAGTATATATACAATATATTTCTCTTATTCATATCTATTTCCTATTTTTTATACTTTAACCTATCATTTCTGTCATTTTTAACATTTCTATCTTTCCCCCCTAATTTTCTTCTTCATTTTTCCTTCCCTCCAACCACTTATACCACTTGTGCCAAGTTCTTTTGTCAGTTTGTCCATCTCGGCACATTCCAAGATTTTTTTTATTAACTCGTCTTCAGATGGTACATTTTCTTTCTTCCAATTCTGTACTCCCAACTTTCATTCACAACATACTTTCATAGTGGACTAGACTGAACAATCAGATCTTGACTGCTGTCCTAAAGCTTAAGAAGATAGGAGCAGACTGGATCTTCAAGGGAAACAATTCCAAAGAATGGGGGCAGCACTCTAGAATGACTATTTTCAAGGCCCTGTCAGATAACAATTGGATAAACAACATCCAAACTGTCAGTCTGAGGGAGATGGGTGGTTAAGAAGTGTGGAATATAAAAAAAACACCTTTGGGACAACCATGAGCTGGATGATTGAGAATCTCCATAGACACTTATGCCAGATACATTAATCTGTAGCCACAATGCCTTTGCATGATGTAGGGTTGCCTTTAAGTTTCATTCTCACTGTAGAATGAAACTCACTGTTCAATTACCTCAGCTAAAACAAGTAACAAACATTCTCTTCTATAGTTTTAATAGTTTCATCTCATTCCCAAAAATGTAAATACCTGTAGAAGGGTTTCTCCGTTGGTGTCAGAAAGTGGAGGAAAGAATAAACTGGTCAAATATGACAAAAGAGGTCTGCATTTTCAACAAACATGATTTGTTGGAAACTTGGAAACTTGGATCCTAGTTTAAAGGTGTTCATTCATTCTAATACAATATCCAGACAAACAAAATGAGAAAACCCTTCTGAACCCATGAAATTCAGAAAAGATGGCACCTTTTAGATACCGTACTTTTCAGAGTATAAGACTCACTTTTTCCCCCCTAAAAGAGGGTGAAAATTTGGGTGCGTCTTATACACCGAATG
>JANHZT010010384.1:632515-644862 GCA_032468215.1 Stegonotus admiraltiensis
TTGAACTTGCAGTAATTGCAAGCAGCAGATGTTAATAACAGTGTTTTAGTCCACTGTACTACCAGGGCTCTTGCCATATTAAATGGGCTGATGGATACATTTAGTCTAATTCTTCCATTAAGACTTGTTTGGCATGAATGACCCTTCTAGTAGAATACTGCCAACATAGCTCTCAATCTTACGACAGCATCACAAGCCCCACCCTTATTATTGTGTTAAAAGAAGAAAATACTAAGATCTTCTGGAACATATCTGATGTATCCTTCCAGGCTGTTATAAAGCACATAATTACTGGATAGAGATGCAAAAATAATGGACTTTTGCCCATACTGCTAACAGTTTAAAATTTAAAGTACATTCAGCCTAAAATATTTACTGATTTCTTAGGAGACAGCCTGGACCCCAAAACATTTACTGCTTCTTTTCCTGAACTTCCCAAACTTTTGGGGGTAATTCCAACCAGAATGGTCGAAGAGATGTTTGTCTTTAAACATTTATTTGCAATCATAGGTTTTATCAAAAATTGAGATGTTGGACACATTACAGAGAGATAGATCTTTCCCAGCTAGGCATAACAATATTTTGCTCCATTTATCTGAGATTCTGCTTCTAATTTTTAAAGAACATTACATGTTCTCTATTACAGTGAGATACTGGGAGAATCTCACCACAAAATTTATATTGTTAAATGAGAAATTTGTTAAGTGAGTTTTGCCCCCTTTTACGACTTTTCTTGCCACATTTAAGTGAATCACTGCAGTTGTTAAATTAGAAACATGATTGTTAATTGAATCTGGTTTTCCCATTGGATTTTCTTGTCAGAAGTTCTCAAAAGAGGATCACATGACTCTGGGACACTGCAGCTGTCATATATATGAGTCAGTTGTCAAGCATCTGAATGTAAATCACGTGACCATGGGCATGCCACAGTGGCCATAAGTGTGAAAAATGACAATAAATCACTTTTTTTCAGTGCTGTTGTAACTTTGAACGGTCACTAAATGAACTGTTGTAAGTCAAGGGCTACCTGTAAATGGAAAGTCTCAGGATGCATATTTATTCAGACTTAGATAACTCTCTTGCATTTAGACTGGCTGGGCAGCTGCAGTATTATAATTCAGGCTGACTATTTAAGCCATGATTGGGGCAGAAAAAGTATGTTATGAGGGCTTATATCAAATAGTATCAGATTCAAGTCCATGAAATAGTCTCTGAATTTATGTTCAACTACTGTCAGATATGTTTGTCAGAAATACAAACCAACTATTTATATCTGTGAACAGTTTGAAAGAGAGCCTGAACTGGTTGTAGGGCAGATGCAGGAGTATAATCTAAACTGTCTAGATTATTTGTATGTATTCTTTCCATACAACAGAATGTCTTAAAATAGCTACAGAACTAAGGTGTAAGACAAAGATTAATTGCTCTAGCAGGTCTGTCAAACTGACGGTCCGCTGTCCAGATAAGTCACGCACAGGCTACCCCCACCCCAGCTCCACAAAGACAAAAAACGTCATGATACGTCATGATTTGGCCCATGATGCAATCAAGTTTAACATCTGTGCTCTAGAGCTACAGTAAACACATTGCATCAAATCAGCATTACATGCTGATAATTTCTGGTCCAATCCTTCGTACCTCTTGTTAGAAAACTCAGGCAGTTGATGATGGGAAACATATGTGTCTGAACACTGGAAAACCATTGTCACAGTAAACAATACCAGGCAGATACACAGCTTGACTTCATATAAGGGAAGGCAACTTTCTCTGTTCCTGGGGAGTTGCTTTGGCATTCCACTCCACTAGTAAGTAGTTGAAGATCTCAAGTCATTCTCAGGAAGAAGTTTCAGGGAGTATACAGAATGACAAAACACAACTTTGATTCTCTGGGTGGAACAAAACTGAATTTTAAAAAAAATGTAGGTTAGTGTTAGTTCCTTTAATTAGACTGCTTCAAAGGAAAGGTGGGACAGAAATCAGATAACATGAATAAATTATTGCAATTATTTATTTGTGTTGAGTATGAAAGATTTTTTTTAAAAAACCAGGTAAACCAATGTGATGTAGCAGGATTATGCAACATGGGAACTTTCAGCAAAATAAAAGGGAAGGAAGTCACATATACTATATGACAAAAGAGAGTAAAGGAACACAGTGATTCATAAATACATTAAAAGAATAGTGGAATGCTGCAATTGACCATTAAAAAAAGGGTTTCTGCTCTTTAACTTAACATACAAAGTATACTTCCACCTGGAAAAAAAATCATAGTGGAAGACTTCATTTGTATTTATTCATAAAGCAATCCACCTAAATATATAAATAAAGATTTGAGGTTTGCAACGAAGGCATGTGTTTCAGTATACTAATACTTAAAGCATAAAAGGAAAACGAAAATAGGTTATTTTGGAGAGATTCCAGATTATTATTTCAGCTCATGCTAGAAAGACTGGTTCCAGTCATTCAATGAAGTAAATAAGTTTACCCAGGACACAACTCTTTTTTTTAAAAGAAAAAGAAAAAAGAGAGAAAGTCCTAGGAGAGAATCCAATATAAATTAGAATGCATATTCTGAATTCTGCTTTAATGTTTTGTTCTCTTTCTTAGTACCTTTTTATTACAAAGAAAGGAAATTATTCAGTGTTTTAGACATAAAATCTCTGTGGTTTTGAATTATTTACCAGCATTATAAAAATCCCTTTTTTACTAATTAGCAATGAATTTATATTCGTACAAATGGGTGCCAACAGGTTTAAGCACCAAAGTTAAATCAGGCATAAAACATGACTGAAAGGCTTATAAAGCTAAAGAAATCCAAATCAACAAAAAGTTGGGATATTCAATTCCATTATTTGCAGAATGGCATAAAATGTACCCTGTTTCTCCCAAAATAAGACATCCCCTGATAATAAGCCCAATTGGGCTTTTAAGAGCATGGCAATAAGGCCAAGCGCTTATTTCAGGGTTCAAAAAATATATATATAAGACAGGGTCTTATTTTCGGGAAAACACGGTAGGAATTTGTAGAGCCACTCTCTCAGTGTGTAAGATTGACAGAGATGTCTAAACATAAAGTGCATGAGTTTAGGAAAAAACAGCTTCTGGGATTTTGCTGGAAAGAGCATGATTTAAAAGAAAATAATGCAACCATTACACAATGTGTTTTGAGACACGTTTCCCTTTTATATGGACATTGCAGCAAGTTGCTACATGAAATAATAAGTAGTTCTTTTTTAATTAAAAAAGCAATTCATAAATATATGTGCTATGAATACACTAAAAACATTTGATTTTAAAGATAAAATAGTTACGCAACTGTGTAAGCAGATTCTTTTTTGTAATATATTCAGTTCAGTTGGAACTGAAAATTTTTATTGCTGCTTTGGTAAACCTCACTGCTTGCTGTCAATTTCAGATGATAGTAATGTAGGGTTACCATATTTGAGTAGCAAAACTCCAGATGGCCTCTAGATGGAAACAAAGATAAACAACCTTTCTGTTGCCAAAACTAATCATCATTTCAATTCTTGCAACCCAGATAAGGAAGTTTTAACAAATGGATTCACAATATTTCACAATACAGTGTCAAGCGTGGGAAATCACACAGGCAGTTCAAATTAATATATAGGTTTATTGCAAGCTTAAGCTTTCTACAAGAATCTGAACTACTAAAAGTCAAAGCAGATTGGGGGTAGATAAGAGTCAACAGAATTCAAGGTGGGCTGGATTTAGATCTCTTGTGGGCGCAAAGGGACTCAAGACTGATGATGCATTTGACCCCTCCTCCTTCCATGGGCTCAGCCTGGTCATTTCCTAATTGTTATATGTAATATGAATAAAAATTCTAGTCAATTAGTATTTAAGTAACTTTTCATCTTTATGTAAAGCAGAGGTTTAAAAAATGATCCCTCTGTGTGTGTGTCTGTGTGTGATCCTTGCAAATGAAAATATTATATATAAATATTATATAAATATATTTATTATATTTATTAAAAGGGCACAATCTGGTAATTTGAGCACAAATAATAATCCAGGAAGGGTTTTTTTAGCAAAGTAAAAACAATGTTCTTAAATGAAACAAGAAAGCTACCAATAGTTAAAGAACAATTCATCAAGCAATAATGTAGAACAGGAAATGGGGTAGAAGAATGACATAAAGAAAGGAGGGGAAAAGATCAGCAGGAAAAGTAGTAGAAGGGAAATCCTTTATGATTTGTCAAATGCTATCCTCCAGACAGGGATATATTCAGTTGCAAGTACCGCCATACAATATTTCCTATAAATATTGAATTTTCTTCAAAGAATCTTATTTATCTTCTGCTTCCCTTTATACTCTGAAGCCAAATTTTCCCATGATTTCCAGATGCTATTTTATTTCCAGCCTTAGCATTCTAGTTGCCAGGAATTAGTGTGACTATTTATTTAAATGCCTGTGGGCAAGGTTCGCATGTCATCACAGAATTAATTTCTATTCCCTTAGCATGTGTAGTTATAGAAGTGGATCACTGTCATTTTGATTTTCTTGCCTTTGACTCAGACTGAGATCTTGCTATCATTTTTTATTGTAACCTAAACAAATATCAATAATAATGACAGTTACTCCAGTGTCACTCTCATTTTTCTTGTTTGCAGTGGATATATTGTTCCTCTGATGAGAAGTGATCCATTCCAGTCCATTTCAATTGACTGATTCCCTGAAAATCAATGTTCAATCTTGACATTTTTACTTGGACACCATCAAGCTGCCTTGATTCATGGTTCTGACATTCCACGTAAAGAATATGTAAGGGTGTACATATTTTTGCAGCCTTGAATTTTTCCTTTGGGAAAGTAACATGCTGCAAAGGAGAACACCGCTCTCAAATATAATCTTTTATTTCCAAGAATGTTTCTGGACCCCAAAGTCCCAAAAATGTCTTAGAAAGTAAAAAAGTAATGAAGAACTGCAGCTCAAATTTTTGTTTGGAAGGAAAAACACAGAAAGCCTCTTGAAATGCTAGAAATAGCACGGCTGCCTCAACGGTTTGCTTACTGATAAATATTTATTTATTTATTTTATTAAATTTATATACCGCCCTTCTCCCAAAGGACTCAGGGCGGTGAACAGCCAACGAATAAAACACCACAATGCAAAACTTAAAAATAATTAAAAATAAATTAAACCAAATTTGGCCCATAACTAAAAACCCCAATTTAAAACAATCAAATTTCAAATTTCCAAGATACAAATTCAAGTTAAAAAGTTAAAAAGTTAGGCCAGCCCAGCTTGATGAAATAGGACTAGTCACATTAATACAGCTTTTTAAAAAGCTTTTCTAGTCCACAAAAAATTATGCTATAGCAAACCAGTTTCTTACCTTACTCTTCGTTGCTTTTTGTTGAATCATAGATTCATGTGTTGGTGACTCTGGGAAACCATACCAAAAAAATATATAATTTGAAAAACAAAGGACATTATTTATAGGAAGGACTGCTTATGAATAAATATGCAGTGTAACAGGGAAAACTTGTTTCTTTCCAGGAACCATGTGATAAGAACCAATATAAAAAGGAGCAGGAAGCACTCCATCCATCAATAAAAGATGCAAGACCATCAGAGCACAATAAATATGAGGATCCTTTTGCATCTTGGCATCATAAGCAGGTAATACAATGATCAGTGGTAGCCAGAATATAGATCTAGTTCTATGTGATATATCAAGAAGGATTTGTTTCTCAGAAATTTTAACAATAATAACAATAAAAATGATTACCTATCACGAATGTATCTACAGTAGATATGTTTCAATCAGTTTTCAGTTGGGATTTGGCACCGAGATAGCATTGGTTACCTTTACTGATGACCTCTTGTAGAGCCAGAATAGAGGTGATGCATCCATCCTGGTGTTTTTTTTAATCTTTCAGTTTTTAACACCACTGACCATAGTATCCTTATGAACCATCTGCATCTACACCATTTTATGATTACCCTCATCCTTCTTTCATGGTTAGCTCCAGCCAGTGTTAGCAAGCAAGAAAAGGTTGTCCCCTAGACCCTATGATGTGAGGTGACCTTAATATTGTCCATTTTTGTTTAATGTCTGCATGAAGCCATTAGAACAGGGGTCTGATGTTCAGTATCATCATCACTATGTTGATGATTCAGTATCATCATCACTGTGTTGATGAAGCCATTAGAAGAGGGATCTGATGTTCAGTATCATCATCACTATGTTGACTTTAGACTGGCCAAATGAGGCTCTTGACTACTTGGAAACAATACAGGCCTGGCTGGGGAAGAACTGAGTGATTCAATCCTACAAAGCCTGAGTAGCTGTGGATTTTAGGGATCCAAGGACTCTATATTCTTGGATGGAGAAGCACTTCCCTGCTCAAGAATGATGCACAATCTGAAGGTCTTTTTGGAATTGCAGCTCAAAAAGAAGTGGCAGCTATGGCCAAGGGAGACTTCCCTCAGCTCTATCTTCTGGATCAGGAGGCCCTTCAGACAGACAGTCATGCCCTAGTCACCTGAAGACTTGACTACTGCAATGTATTTTACATGAAAACCATTCAGAAGCTTCAGGTGATCCATAACATAAATGTTTGAGGGTTGATGGGCATGCCTCAGTATGACTATATGACACCTTTGTTCTACAAGCTGTGCTGGTGGCTGGTCTGTTTGGCTTCCATTCTGTTGCTGTCCCATAAAAGCCTTGCAGATCTTGTTGTTCTCCCAGGCCTTGCTGTGAAATAGATGGGGCCGCTTGAGTGTGTTTCCTATTTTTGTTTTCTGTTTATATTGTATCCAGATAGTCTCGTCTGGGTTTGTACAGGCTTTTTTGTTACTGTTTGTAAACCACTCAGAGTTAGTTGGAGTTGACAGTGTCCAATTTGATTTAAATAAATAAAATTAAGTTTAATTAAGAAAGTTTATGATAAATAGAAATGGATTTTTATGTTTATAAACTATGAGCTCCATTCAGCTTAGCTAGTTTCTAAGTTCAAAATTATTCTTCATGTTTTTCTTTGACATTTGGTTCCTGTTTTTAAGACTTTAAGTAAATACCTACTGATCCCTATGTTCTATAGGAGGATAGACATAATGAACAATGGCCCAAACTGATATACAAACATAATCAGGTTCTCAATCTTTAGGTATTTTATAATTTTTAGGCATAACATTGCCAACACAGAGCTTTGTTCAAAAATAAAACATTTTTGAACATTTGAACATTTCCTTTTTGAATTTTTTCTAGCTTATTTTTGTGATGTTTATAGCAATGATGCATATAAATAAAATTCAGAGTGTCTTGGCTTGTTATCCTGCTGCCATTCTCCTCCTCCAGCTTCTGGATTTTGATTGGGGCATTTTCCTCCTTGCTGAAGCATAAAGAGAACCTTTGGTTTCATCTCCTTCATTTGCCGTGGTCTTGGGTTTGGTCGTAGCTTCTCCTCTCTTAGGTGGAATATGCTTGGTCATGGCCTCAGTTGGGGGTGCAAGTAGTTGGCTGCTCAGTGACCGTTCTACCACAACAGAAACACCCCACGGGGTGTTCTTTGAAGCTCGACTCTTCCATGCTCACCTTCAGGAGTTCCTTCTTTCTGGTGCTCCACCCGTTCACAGGCCTCAGTTCTGGCTTTGCATTACTGCATTACACTTGACTTTTAATAAAACTATATCTTTCTCAACAGATGGAGCAAAGGATCGTTTCTATTTAGTTTAAACTGTGGCAGGTCTGACATTAAGCCAGAACTGAGAATCGTGTGTCAAAATTCCTAAGTTCAACTTTTCCCTTCCTTGACCTCCTCCCATTACCCACCCCCGTGCAACCAATCAGGTTCCAGCAGGATATTTTCATAACGGACAGTCAAAGCACAAGTTGGTATGCAGCTGGTATGCCGGGTGACCTTGAAGCAGTGTCTTGAAGAGATACAGCACTTACTTTCGTTTTCCCCCTTGCCCGCCTCCCTCCTCACAGTTCATGGCATTAACTGTAAGAGAAGACTTGCAGAGCCAGGGGGAGGAGTCAAGAAAGGAATCAATTTAGAGTCTCTACGCAGTTACAAGAGAACAAATCCAATCCCCCTTGAATGCTGTTGAACCTTCTCTAGTTTAACCCAGGTGCAAATGTTAGTTTGAAAAAAATTGTGTGCATATGCTTGAGCAATAAATCAATAATTTTGAACCTTTTGCATGTGGACTAGGTTCTTTGAACCTGATATTAACTCATATGACATTTTAAACAATTTTGTTTAAAAATTAAAGTTGGAATAATTGAGGTTAAATTGTTGTCCTATCCTTGAAATACCTGTCATTCGACATTGTTATTAATAATTATAACAATAAATAGAATGTAACTAACTTTGTCACTACAATATATAAAAATCACTATGTTTACTGCAATAGCTATTAATATTAATAGGTGTTCATAAAAATTTGAATTCCATGTTGGATCATATTCATAGTGGTAATGTCATATTTTTTTACTTCATAGAATAGACATGGCAGAAGCTTGGATATTCAAGATCGGCCTAAGGGCCCAAAGGATTGTAGTGAACTAAGTGCAACATCTATGTTCCGGAGACACACTGATCCAGCGCAACATGTACAGGTACTGTACACTCATCTTTTTTTTGGAGAGAAAATTTAGTTTGACAGGTAATACAGCTCAACTTTGATTTTTTTTTAAAAAATAGATGAATTTAATTTTTCTATGTATGTCACTGGAAGAGAAAAATGACATTAAGCAAAATGGAAAGCTTAGGGGAAGCTCTCAGGAACTTCCAAAATGGCTAAGAAACAGCAATACTTAATGTGATGGGAGGTATTTAATAATTTCAATATTGAAGTAATTTAAATAATTGATGGGTATGCATTTTAATTATATTATTTTAATTCATTTTAAGTGTAAATAAAGTCAATCTTAGTTATTGTCTTGATCCCACAACTATCTTTTGGTGCAACCCAGTACAGCTCTTAAATAACAAGCACAGCCTTCAACCCAGAAGTAGCTGGGTGTGCATATCATGACCTTTGGTTTATACATATTATGGTACCTATGCAGACCAATAAACCTAGAGACAACTCTGTGGTTTCTGTCAATTAACTCTGTTAATTAGAACAAGTCCTCACATAGAGGTAGCCCTTGACATACAACAGTTCGTTTAGTGACCATTTGAAGTTACGGCACTGAAAAAAGTGACTTATGACCGTTTTTCACGCTTATGACTGTTGCAGTGTCCCCATGGTCATGTGATCAAAATTTGAATGCTTGGCAACTGGTTCATATTTATGATGGTTGCAGTGTTCCAGGGTTATGCGATTACTGGTACCTTTTGTGATCTTTTGATAAGCAAAGCCAATGGAGAAGCAAGATTCACTTAAAAATCATGTTACTACCTTAACAACTGCAGTGATTCACTTAACAACTGTGGCAAGAAAGGTTGTAAAATGGGGCAAAACTCACTTAACAAACGTTTCACCTAGCAACAAAAATTTGGTGCTCAATTGTGGTTGATGACTACCTATAGTCGTAAGCAGCCTGATAACAAATCTATCAGTTACTTTCCTTCCCCATCCAAAAATGATGGAAAGTATCATTCTGGCAGCCATGACAGTGTGATTGAAGCTCTACCTATTTTTTATATGTGCTGTGATTTCTTTTACTACAATCTGTGGATCCCTCTGCTGGAATTCTTTAGTAAAGTCTTCTTAGTTTTTATTTGTACAACAAATCTACATTATCAGTACATTTTGTATTCTTAAGTGCCAGTTCACCTTGCTAGGAGAAGCCTTGCAACTGACATACTATAAAGCAAAATGCCAATGTGTTATAATCTTTAAAGTATCAGAATGTGGGTATGGATAGGTATAAACACATAGAAAGCTAAGAAATTAAATACTGCACTGTTTATTACTATGACAGTCTAGTGTAAAATGTAATTACAATTATTCTAGTGACTAAACGTTTATGTACATAGTAACCAAGCATCTATATACTTCCATTAAAGCTATACTAATAGATATAAATTATTGAAACCTCTGCTATTATACTGCCTTTTCTGAACTGCTGTTTTTTTCTTTCTCTACACACTTGTTTAACTACAGCATGGCCCACCTATATTTTCTTAGCCTACTTAGATAGAGTAGGCCATAATCCAGATCATGGCATAATCTGTTTTTTTCTCCTTAACCCACTCTTCCCCAGCATCAGAACTATACTGTCCCATTCCACCTCAATTTTATCTGCTCTTGATTTTTCTATATTTTTCCTTCAAAATCTACATGCTACTGTACAGGTAATTCTAAAGAGTTTTGACTCTTTTCTTTTTCTGTAACTGCCTGTGTTCTCAAAATTACAAGGGCATCCTGGCACAGTCATCAGAAATTTAAAAAAATTAGATATAAGGAACACAAAACAGGCAGCTGGGTATGAAAATAATCTGAGGTCAGCAGATTTTTTTAAGGGAAAACATTGAGGGGGTGGAGAAATGAACAAATTATGAGGTAGATAAGGTGCAACATCTCTACATTACAAGAAGTTAGGTCATTATGATTTGGTGATAGCAAATTTCACTATAAACTCTAAGATTTGTATTTGTGGCTAATGCATTTCTTTCTCTTTATTGCTAGAGGCCAAAATGGGTCCGGGCCTTGTATGATTTTGAGGCGGCAGAGGATGATGAGCTAGGATTCTGCACTGGAGACGTCATAGAAGTCCTCAACAACTCTGATGAACATTGGTGGAAAGGATGTTTACATGGAACACTTGGACTCTTTCCTGCCAACTATGTGCAGCCAATGAACTAGTAAATTGTCACATTTCTCATGGGGGTTTAATAAGAATGTGCCATTGTATAAATAGGAGATACTCTTAAAATGTCTGCTTAATGTTCGTAGCTCCACAATCTTAACTACTATTAATTATTGTTCAAACACACCATCTCCTTTGCAGTTCACATGTTCAGGAAGCACTGAGCTATGGACAGCTTTGATTCATTTGAAACATTATAGCAGAAAAGTCTTTTTTGGAGCACTGTCTCAACTCTTAAATTCTTTCAGTACTTTTAAATTTTTAGAAAGTAGGTTAAAATATATAGGTAGTCCTCAACTTATAACCATAACTGAGCCCAAAATTTCTATTGCTAACAAGACAGTTGTTAAGTGCGTTTTGCCCCATTTTATGACCTTTCTTGCCACAGTCATTAAGTGAATCACTGGAGTTGTTAAGTTAATATGGTTGCTAAGTAAACCTGGTTTCTCCACTGACTTCGCTTGCCAGAAGGTCCCAAAAGGTGATCACATAACCCTGGCAACCATAATAAATATGAACCAGTTGCCAAGCGACTGAATTTTGATCATGTATCTGTGCGGATGCTGCAACAGTTGTAAATGTGAAAAACAATCATAAGTCCCTTTTTTCAGTGCCATTGTAACTTCAAACAGTCACTAAATGAACAATTGTAAGTCAAAAACTACCTATATTTAATTGTACAAATGTACATGCAGAACTTTATTTTTTTTTAAAATGAAAACCAAACAAAACAAAATCCAAGAAAATTATTTAAATAGTATTCAATTTGTTGATCTGTACACCTATCATTTGCATTCAGTTTTCTGGAGAAATTTGATTCAGCCCAGTTGAGAAAAATACAGTGCTCTTTCTATCTTGGTTTGAGTTGTCTTTCCGTACTCTGAGTCCCTACTTTTTGTAAGATTATAAATTTCTAGTAAGAAAGCTTGTAAAATTGCTCTGGTTGTTCTTCCAAATATTGTAATGTATACATGCTTGTTTTACTGAACAAATTCCTGAGAATATTAACATTTTGCCCTGGAACTGGAGCAAATGTTTCATTTTAGAGTAAATTTCTACTTCCTGATACATGGAAAGAACAAGCAACCAGTTGAAGAATTTGAATTGTAGCCACTATGCTAATAATGCCTCTTACTTAACATCACATAGCTCCATAGCTGATTCACAGGGCAAATCCGCAAAGTAAACATGTCTCAGCTTTATACCTGATAGTAATAACTTCCTTCAAAGAATATTAGAAATTCAATTACAATAAATATGCTATTGGTCGTAAACTATTAATACAAGGTTCGTCCTGTCTCCTCCCAAGTGAAATCAAGAAAAATATTTATCAGTAATTATATTTACATAAACTGTTCAAGTCAATTTTTTTTACCATCATACATTTATTATTTTGTTGTAGTTCCTGAACAACTTCTCCTAGGCTGGTAAGAGATGCTCTAGTGCAGTGGTTCTCAACCTGTGGGTCAGGACTCCTTTGGGGGTCGAACGCCCCTTTCACAGGGGTTGCCTAAGACCATCGGAAAACACATATTTTCAATGGTTTTAGGA
>JANHZT010010384.1:662439-678243 GCA_032468215.1 Stegonotus admiraltiensis
GTATTTATCTTGGCTGTGCACCACCCTGAGTCCAGCTGGAGAAGGGCGGTATATAAATTTAATTAATTAAATAAATAAATAAATCATACCATTCACTGATCAAATTTTTTTAAAAAAATAGTCTCTGGAATTGTGAGTTGTTGATTGAGTGTTTCCTGTTAACCATCAGGTTGCATCAAAGTGTTGTATGTGATGCAATACCTTGACATGGTTGTGGGGCTTTTGTGCTCTGAGGAAAATGAGAGCTATGCCAGAGATTCAACCATAGTGGACAGGTCTCATCAGAGGAGTCAGATAAAATTACAGAAATCCATACTGGCTCAATTGTTGCTGGTGTTAAGAAGAACCACGCTAGAAGAGGATATTTTAAACAAGTTCTGGAAAGAACATCATCTAGAATCAGAAATAACAGAACAGAGGCTAGCAGATCAACATTGATTTATAATATGAAATAAAGTATTCAGAGAAACAGAATTGGAAGAACTGCAAAGGTCTACCCAGGGCAGAGAAAACAAAGCCTTGCCAGAGACAAACCAAGGAGAGGTGGCAGTAGAGGAATTCAGCAGATGTATGGAATAGTTTTCATTTGGAAACCAGGCAACCTCTCCTCTGCCTCAAAAATAACAAAGCCCTCTAACTAAAGAAATGAAACAAATGAAACAAAAATTAGCTGAACATATAAAACCACAAAAATTTCAGAATAAGGTTGCCTGTGTTGAAGCTTGTTCCAAACAAATAGCTAGCACAAGTATTAAAAGGTGCCAATGCTGCAATATCAAATATAACAACCAGGAAACAAACCAATTAATGTACAGCACAGCTGCAGTTATAACTGAATACCTGGGATGCAAAATCAACAAATAAAAAAAGCTGGACAATGCACCATCAAAATGGAAAATAGGATCAGCAAGCTGAGATCAGATGCAAAAAAAGCTAGAACAGATGAAAGAAAAGCTGATCAACAAGACCAAAGAATACCTAATCAAGAAATAACACTTGGAAACAAAGAAGATCAAGGAAGCACTGGAAATAATAAGCAGCAAATGACAGCTGTAGCCAAGAAGATCAGCAGATATGAAGCTTGCAAATTATAGGCAGAACCTCCAATTTTAATCAAATCAGAAGCATTTCTACTAATCCATCAATGGAGAAACTGCAGTGAATCAGTTAGTACCTAACAAGCAAGAAACAGTAAAGTTCTGAGCACAGATAAGGGATAGCCCAAAAAAATACAACAAGGATACAGCTTGGTTAAAAGAGGTGGATAAGAATAAAAAAGGGCAACTATTCTTCAACATGCATTTCTGGATGAAAAAGTAGGGAAATGTTTATCACATCTTTGGATGACATAAAACTAGATGTGTTATTTTAGAAGAAAGAAAATTTAAAACAATTTTGATAGATTAATAGGCTGAAAATAACAAAATAAAATTTAACAGTTATATAGCTCAGAGGAAAACTAAATAAAATGTACTGGTATAATGTGCAATAAAGTGCTTTTTTATAATATATATGAAAATGTATAAATATACTAGATAGCAAACTATATGAGGAGCAGTATGGCATAGCTCCTAAAATAGGTGCAAATTTAAGCAGCATTAATAGAATCATAATTACTAAATCATAGGAAATAATAATTTTGCAGTATTCCACATTGGTCAAGCCCTACATGAATCAGAAAGATTGAGAAGCTGGAACTTGTGCAGAGAAAGGAAACAAGAACAATTGTGTCACTGGAAACAAAGCCTAAGGATTGAATGAGGTAACCAAGTTCAGTATATTCAGCCTTGAGAAAAGACTAAGAAAAAAATCTACACCTAAAAGTGTGGCAGAGAGAAAAACATCAAAATCTGTTTCTCTATTACCTGAGAATGCAAAACACAGAATAATGAACTACAGAACTAATAAACTACAGAAAGGAATTTGGTTGAACAATAAGAGCAGTTTGACAGTGAAGTTAATTACTGAGGAAAATAATGAGAATCTCTTCGTTGAATATATTGAATTAAAGACTGGACAAATATACTTTAATTTGGATTCCTGCACCAAACAGAGAATTGACTTATTACAATTGCCTCTTTTTTCTTCATAATGCTAAGATAATGTTGTTACCTAAATATTTTAATATATTTTTAAGAGGTAGCATAACCATAAACAACAGTTTATATTTCAATAGTTGAGTTCTTAGTTTATATAATGTGTTAATGTGCTTATTGTTTAATTTTGTGCTGACTCAGATAATAGGAAACTCACCCAACAGTACCTGAAGCAAGTCATCATCAGATGTCTTAATAATAAAATCCTTGGGCTCTTTATTCCTGGATAAGATAGGAAGGGTTATTCTTCCTCAACCCTAATTGCTACTCTGCACTAGTAATTTTTTAAAATAAACATAGAAATATGCTATAAACATTTAGCACAATCTGTTGCTTTGTTCTGAAACAGTATTATAAAAAGTGATATCCTATCTTGATATACAAGGTAGGCCACTTAGAGGTAGAATTATAACCAAGACTCAAAAGTAAGCCAAATGTCTATTATTGGTATATATTGAAAGTAACAGAAAATGAAGAATGTTACATTCTATGCCTAAAACAAAACATTGTCTTTATTATAATCTAATGGCAAGTGTTTGTTAAAATTCTAAGACAAAAAGAGCCAGTTTTGTGGCTCTAGTATTCACACTTTCTTAGCTCAACCCATATCAAGAGTTTTTATTGTTATGAGGAAAATGGGAGTTTTTTGTATAAATAATGAAGGCAGGATAAAAATAAGTAATAAATAAAAGCTAATCCTACCATTCAACAGGTCAAGGAAGGAGCTTTCCTAGAAAATAGATCTTAGATAACCATCTGACTTAAAAACTTTTATTAAGTTATTTTTTATTTTACATCTGCTTATATTTCACCTCATGCCTCTATTGAGAAATATTTAACAAACGTTAACCTTTTTAAAATGCAGTTGATTTCTTTCAGGACTGGTGACATTGAAAGAGCCACCTATGATATGAGGAAGAATTCCTGATTTCCTATAGTTTTGTAGTTTAAATTTTTGTCTAGGCCTGTTTCACAAGGGGAGGGAAACCAATATTGTAGTAATGTATTAATCAGTATTCAACTAGGAGGGGTGTAATATGTGTACATGTGTGTGGAATTTTCTGTCTTTTTTAATGCACTTTTTCAATGTTTCAATATGCAAATGTTGGGGCGTGGATAGCCTGGCTGTGGGTGCATTGAGGTAAGTCAGTGTTGGGTGCATGGGGCAGCTCCATTCCTCCACTTCATGGCCATGGCAACGGTATGTCGCTCAGCCTCCTGCTCCATTGCGGCTGCAACGGGGCTGCTGGAGCTGCTGCTGCGAGGCAAGGCAGGTGTCAGGGTGTGGGTGGCCTGGCTCTGGGGACCCTGAGGTAAGGTGGTGTGGGGCGTGTGGGGCAGCTCCACCTCCCCACCTCGCAAGCAAGCAGAAGTGGGCCTCCCATACATGGGGGAAAAAAATAAGATACTCCCCCTGAAAATAATGCTAGTGCTTATTTTGGGGCCCAAAAGAAAATAAGATCAGATCTTATTTTGGGGGAAACACGGTAGGCCAGTGCTGGGGGCAGGATCTGGGAGTTGAAGTCCAATATTTTATAACTGCTAAGATTGCAAAATGTAATACTAAAGATTGAATCTGTCATCTTCTGCATACAAAACATGTGCTCTACCATTATTAACTAAGCTGTACTGTTTTATCTGAGGCCAAATAAGAGCCAAAATGACTATTTTTTAAATATATGAAGTATATTTTAAATAATTATAATCATTGTTAGATGAAAAGTACCCTGTTGATATATTGGTGAATGGAAAAAGAGATCTTCCTAAATATAGTTTAAATTGTTCTAAGAAATGGGATGAGGTGGGGTTGGTGTGCACTGTATTGCAAAGAGATTGAAACATATTATTTTGGTATTCTTTAGATAGTATTTAACACAGAACAATCCATGCAAGCCCCAGGGTGACTTAACAAGAATGAACTGGTTTCTACAGGCAGGAAGACTTATGCTATGAAGTGATGGATTCTTGAATAAGTTAAAGCATTTGTTTCTCATTCATGGAATATGGGTATATATGATATGACATGCCTACACCAGTACCTTTTTTAAACATTACTTTATAAAGTAAATGTGTGTTCTCTTCTTGTGCATGTTCAGATAATTGCAATAGTCATGGATCAGTTCACTGACAGGGACATCTTCCGAGATATAGTAGATGCAGCATACAAACGACGGATCCCAGTCTATATGATCTTAGATGAAGAGGGCTCCATACTCTTCCTGGAGATGTGCAAATGTATGGACCTAAATGATTTCCATATCAGGGTAAGGATATATTTACCATGCAATAATTAATATAATTCATACCTGATTAATACTGCAACATATTGTTAATGTTTATCTAGGACAGATTAAAGAACCGTGGTCTTGACCGAGGGTTTGAAACTTCCATAAAATTTTATAGATGCTGTGATTGCCAAATATGATAGTTTAATACAGATAAATACAACAGACTACAACTTATTTTTAAAATCACAATTCAACGAGATCTATTGTGTAGTACCTATTCTTTTTTTAAAATCACACTTTGACTTTCAAATTCCCTCCTTTTGCCATCTCTTTTCCCTTCATTTTTTTCTAAAAGAAAAAGAAAATTGTGATAGTGATAACGATGTGATCTATAATATTTCAGTGTGCAATGTATTTATAGGCCAACCACAAGGTGAAGACAAATATAGAGGGAAAATATCCTTCTAAAATCATAAAGTTATTTCAAATTTCAGGACAAAGCAAATACACTGTTTTATTGATTTGTGGGAATTCACAGCTGATTACAGTTAATGAAAGATTAGCTGTGATTTTAATTGCAAAAATCATTATCAGTTTTTCTGTTAAGTTAAATAAAAAGAAAATTAAATACATTTTTAAAATGTTAGAGTGGGTTTTGGAACCATCCAAATGGTTCTTTCACATCAACATTTGATATGATAACTTTCAAGCATCAGTTATATCAACTTTCATGTTAACAGCATTTCATATATGTCAAGAAAGAGCCTTGGTTGCGCAGCAGACTAAAGTGCTGTTGAATAGCACCAGCTGCCTGCAATTACTGCAAGTTCAAATATCACCAGGCTCAAGGTTGACTCAGCCTTCCATCCTTTCAAGGTAGGTAAAATGAGGACCTGGATTGTGGGGGCAATAAGCTGACTTTGTATAAAAAAGAACCTCGCTTAGGGGGCCCCGAAAGCCCTATTAAGCAGGTATATACAAAAGTATGAAGGCTATCGAATAAATAAACAAACAAACAAACAAACAAACAAACAACCTTGATGATAGTCAGACTGTCTTAAGGCATCTTGTCTAAGGAGAGTTTGAAAGAAATTGAAAAAACCTTCAGAAATAATCCGTTTGATCATAAATCAATTGTTCTAAATTTCTGCTTCATCTTGCCCAGTCTCCAATAATTCATAGAATTTTATGCTGAAAAATCCTATAGTTTGTTAAGAGAGGACATAAGTTTAATTTCTGATATATTAATTTAAAGATTTTATTCAGAAGGAAAATTTTGGGTAGAAGTGATGAATAACTGGTCCCTGTGGGAGCAAACCTACTTGAATTCAGGAAGGGGTGGACGTTGTAGACCATCTTGTAGGTGGTTTTGTAATAAAGGACAATGATTAAATTGAATTTTAATCCTGATGTAACATAGAATTGTTAGAATTCATAGGAATTTGAGGATCTGACAATCCTAGGGTAGGATTATAGCTTGTTTGCACAAAGCAATAAAATAACATGATCTACTATATTTTTAGGATGGGACAGTATGAGAATATCTTTTACTAATTCCCAGCATTTTCCTACAAGTACAGAAGAACATAGTGCCATCGTAGTTACAGATAATTATGTACCTGCAATATATTTCATCTACTTTTTATCAAATCACCATGAGACTTGGAGAGAAATAAGAACCTTGGTAGCTCTTTTCTTACCTCCATTGCCTTTCTTAGGCAGAGAATTTTAGGTCAAAATACTTAAAGCTTCCTCTGGCTTAAAAGAGGAACAAAATCTCTTCTTCCAGGAAGATGGGAGGAAGAAAGCTAGGGTTTAACCGCTAGAGCACAGACACATATATTTGACTGCAGCATATAATGTTTATAATATATGTGTTTTATAATAGTCTGCAGTAAAGTAACTAATTTTGCTGAGTCATGTCTACGAACCTTCTGTTGAGAAACCAGTTCCTGAGTAAGTGGTCAGGGTTTAGAGCAGTGTTTCTCAATCTTGGCAACTCTAAGAAAAGGTTGAGGAATTCTGGGAACTGAAGTCCACACATTTTTAGAATTTAGAATTTCCAGAGCTGAGAAACACTACTCTAGAAAGCCAAGATTTTTAGCCCTGTCTAGATCTGGTTGTTACTGCTATCATTACAGGAGGAGAACTTGCTCTAGTAGACCAAGGATATACTGTAACTATAGCTTCTCTTGCAACCACTGACATTTGATCTAGATGGATTGGTCAGCTCAGACAATGAACCAGTTAGCCAAACAACAAGACACAATCTAGCACATGGGTGTCAAACTCACAACATCACGTTGCCTTCACATGACATTTTGTGACGTTTTCCCCATTCACGGAGCTGGGGTGGACATGGCCTGCATGTGACGCATCCGGCCCGCAGGCCGCCAGTTTGACACCCCTGATCTAGCACAATTGACAGTTCTAGGACCAACCCTGACCTAATAAGGGAAATCATTACTGGAACAGCGGCAGCCACTGCTGCTCTTCAGTATTGAGAACCTGCCCCTATGTGATTAGATTTAAAGTAAATTTAATACTTTCCTTGTTCAAAATAAACAATACACCTGTCAGATCTCTATAACAAATGACACAGGAAACAAGTGTAATACATTCAAGGACATAAAGGTGTCTGATAAGTAGATTTGTTGTAGAAAAGCTAATGAAGTCAATATACTTCAATATGAGGAATTCAAAATACTTCAAGTGTCTCAAAAATAAGCCCTATTTATAACGAAAGCAAGGGTTACCTTCTGTGCCTCTTTTCTTTCATCTGTAGTATACCTGGCTTGAAGCCACTTTATCGTAAGAAAGCAAGACAACACCTGTCTTTTGTTCTAGTAATGGAATAGACTGTTTCCTTATGAGAATTAATCCTGCAGATCTTAGACCTGGGGTTTTTCCACTGACTAAGCCAATGGAAATCCCAGATAGAGCTTATAATAAACCTAGTGATGCAGAAGATTCCTGAGAATACTGTAGACAGTAAAGAAAACAAATGGATCATTGAACAAATCTTCATAGAGTTATCACTAGAGCCACAAACGACCAGGTTCAAATGATTCTGCTTTAGGCCCATTAATTTAAAAAATATTCAAATTATACAAAGTTGTAATTCTCCAGAGAAGCCTCTAATGCTGGGAAAGGTGAAAGGAAAGAAAACAAGGTGACTTCCCACACAGTATGGGAGGGGGCAGGAGTCTGGAATGTTAGGCTAGTGCCTCGTGGTGCGTCCCCCCCCCACTTCATTGACAGGGACTAGCAAATGAAATATGATGTGAATTAATTGATCAGAACACTGTTTGAATTAATCCAGATCTACTCAGTGGTGGGCTACAACCTGTTTAACAACCGATTCTTTGAGCGCACAGCATTCAAAATACAGCAATTTGAAGCTTAGCTGCTTTACCTTCTAAGGCAGCCCCAGTAAGCAGAATAGCGGAGGCGCAGAAATCAGCTGGGGGCAGGTGGGTGGGGCAGCTGATTGTCAGAACTACCAGTTTGCCCGAACCAGCCTGAACTGGCAGCAGCCCACCACTGGATCTACTTATTATATGATAATTTCTGAAAAAAAATAAGTAGGAAAGACATCACAATTGTATTCTATTTGAGAAAAGTTGTGCACAAGTTCTGCACAATTTAGACACCGGACATTTTCTTTCTTTCTTTTTTATTATTTTAGTAACATAATATAACAATACAAAACATACAACATTTATATAAAAACTCTTTTTACAGCTATTTTGTGATGGTCTTTCTTTGTTATTCACAATTTCCCCTTATTTCTCTTTATATTATTCCAATTTACTACTTGGCCCCTTCATTTTATTTACAACATATTTCTCGTCATTCATAACAATTTCTTAATTTTTATGCTTAAACAAATTCTTTCTTTACTTTTTAACATTTCTATCATTTCCCCCTATTTTTCTTCCTCATTTTTCCTTTCCTCCAACCACTTATACCATTTGTGCCAAGTCATATAATAGTCTGTGTCCTCCTTTTCTTTAAGTTCTTTTGTTAGTTTATCCATCTCGGCACATTCCAAGATTTTTTTTATTAACTCTTCATCTGTTGGTATGTTTTCTTTTTTCCAATTCTGGGCATAAACCATATGATCAGCTGTTAAAATATGTAGTATCAAATATTTTATTTCATTCGTATATTTTTCTATAAATTTTATTTATTTTATTTTAATTTATATGCCGCCCTTCTCCGGAGACCCAGGGCGGCTTACAATGTGTTAAGCAATAGCCTTCATACTTTTGTATAGTTTATACAAAGTCAGCTTATTGCCCTCACAAACCGGGTCCTCATATCCCTAATAGGAATGTCTCTGGTTTTCCTTTCACCGGTTGTTCTGTTATTTTCTCCAACTATTTTTTGATTTTCTCCCAAAATTCCTTTGCTGCTGGACATGTCCACCAAAGGAAGTGAAACATCTTCAACTGGTTTTCCTTGTACGCCATAGACATTGTTAATTTTATATTTGTTTGCCACATCTTTTCCCACTTCTCTAATTCTATTGTATAGTTGAATTTTTTTGCCCATTTAATCATTGTGTCTTTTACTATTTCTTCTTCCATTTTATACCGTAGTAAAAATTTATATATTTTACTAATTAATTTCTCCTCCATCCCTTGTATAATTTTATCCAATTCATTTTGCTCCATCTGTATCTCATTTAATTTTATATCTTCTTTGTATTTTGACTGAATTTGCGAGTATGTCCACCAGTCTATTTCTCTATTTAAATCTTGTTCCAATTCTTGTTTTGTTTTTATCTTCCCTTGTTCTTTTAATATATCCCTGTATTTATGATCTTGTCCTATTCTATTAAATTTGGGTGTTTTAGTGTTTCTGTGGGTGAAATCCAAATTGGTAATTTTGTGTAATGTTTTTTAATCTTAATCCAAATTAATAGCAATGCATTCCTTAATATGTGTCTTCTAAAATACCTGTGCATATTTTAGAAGACACATATTAGAAGAAGAAGGAAAAGAAATGCCAACAAGAAAAATTTCAGGAAGAACTTAAAAAATTAGAAAGAAAACTACAGGAAGATCCCCAAAATAAAAAAATAAAAGAGGAGTGGAGTATAGTTAAACATAAAATAAATTGAATAACCCAAAAAGAAATAGCACAGAAAATAAAGATGTCAAAACAAAATTATTTTGAACATGCAAATAAAGTGGGTAGATGGTTGGCCTATAAATTAAAAAAGGAGAAAGATAAAAGAATGATATATCAATTGAAAGATGACAAAGGAATAATCCAACATAAAAGAGAGGACAAAAAGGAAATTATACAAAAAAATTTTTCAAAATTATATTCCCAGGAAGAGATATCAGAAGTAAAGGTCAAAGATTATTTAGAAGGAAAAAATATATGTAAAATAGCAGAGGAACAACAAGAAATATTAAATAGACCAATAACAGAAGCAGAATTTGATATGGCAATGAAAAAACAAAAAAATAACAAAACACCGGGCCCAGATGGACTTCCAGTGGAGTTATATAAAAATATCCAAGAAATGCTAGGAGGGTTAATGTTGGAAATATTCAATGAAGCTCTGGATCAAGCAAATATACCAAAATCCTGGACGGAAGCAATAATTACTCTTATACATATCAGACGCATCAACTCATACAGAATTATAGACCAATTTCTCTGTTAAACTCTGATTACAAAATATTTATGTCAATTATAGCCGAAAGAACAAAAAGAATTCTGAATAAATATAGACATTCAGACCAAAATGGATTTTTGCCAGGCAGGCAGACAAATCAAAAACAATACGAGAATAATTATAAATACTTTAGAGCATTACAAAGTACACTCGGAAAAACAAGCTTCACTGGTTTTCCTTGATGCCCAAAAGGCATTTGATCATCTGAATTGGAAATTTGTGTCAAAACAATTGAAACTCATGAAATTCGGGACTAAATTCCAAAATATGATTGGGAAAATATATACAAAACAAACGGCGAGGGTAATTATAAATGAAGATATGACCAAAAAATTCGATATAACAAAAGGGGTGAGACAAGGATGTCCACTTTCCCCACTTCTCTTTATACTGACTCTAGAACCGCTTTTAAAAATAAGAGAGGACCAAGAAATAAAAGGCTTAAAGATAAAAAATAAAGAATATAAATTGCAGGCCTTTGCCAATTATTTGGTTTTTATCATGGAAGAACCACTAGAATCAGGCCCAAAATTGATAAAAAGAATAGAAGAATTTGGCGAAGTGGCTGGATTAAAAATTAATAAAAACAAATCCAAATTATTAACTAAAAATCTTACAAAAAAACAACAGAAAGAATTAGAATGCAGTACAAAGATTCAAATAACCAAAAGAATAAAATATTTAGGGATTTGGCTAATGGCAAAAGGTTCTTCAATTAAAGAAGACAGTTATGACAAATTATTACAGCAAATTAAAAAAGATTTAGACAATTGGAAAAACTTACAAATTTCATTTATGGGAAGAGACGCTACGATCAAAATGAACATCCTGCCCAAAATTTTATTTCTCTCCCAGATTATACCAGTAAAAATAGATAAAACCTTCTTTGATACATTAAATAAAACAATTATTAAATTTATATGGCAAGGAAAAAGACCCAGAATTAGAATAAAAACCATGCAAGATAATAAAGATAGAGGAGGAGTAGGACTCCCAGAATGGGAGATATATTACCAAGCAGCTTGCTTATTATATTTGAAAGAATGGATGGAGTTAAGGAACAAAAGAATATTAGTAATCGAAGGACACGACTTGCAAGTGGGATGGCATGCATTCCTTTGGAATAAGAAATATAAAACGCACGCACATTTTCAATATGAATGCTTGCTTCGTGCATCCTCAACCTTTTCTCAAAGCAGCTACAAAGTTCATTTTGGGGGGAAAGGGGGATATTTTGCAAACAGATTCCCCAAATGTTCTAAGTTTGGCTTCTTTAGAAACAAGGCAGCCTTGATCCTGAGACGCTCAGAGACTGGAGCAAACAGAAATTGAGCTGCTCATCAGTGCCCAGTCAGTCTTATTACTGTACAGATTCAAATTAGCTCTGAAATGTAATCACAGGTCTTAGTAGAGACTGGCATGGGCAATTAAATAAAAACCTCCAACACATGTAGCTGTGGTTTGCTACAGAATGATGCATTCTCTCAAATACACTGGGCAGTTTTGGGGCCCCAACAATGGACCCTGTAACACCACTGCTCCGCGAGCTGCATTGGTTACCAGTCTGCTTCAAGATGCAATTGAAGTTATTGGTGATTACCTTCATGGCATGGGTCCAGGTTGGTTGAGGGACCGTCTCACCCCACTGGGATTGGCCTGTCCCACTCATGCCAGCAGGGGAGGTATGCTGCAGATCCGATTATTTCAGCTGTTGTTCCTGCCCTCGGGAACATCTTGCCCTTGTGAGTTTGGCTCAATCTTCCTATCTTTTCGTAAGGGTCTAAAGACATGGCTTTGGGTACTAGTGGGGAAACAGCACAATGGAGGTGGTTGATTGAGTAATAACAGCACAACGGAGGTGGTTAATAATAATAACTCCCTCTCACTCAGTCCCCACCCTCCCCATGTGCTCTTGGTTTTAATGTCTGATTTTAACTTTTTTATGTTTTAACTGTATATGTAACTGTAAGCCAGCCAGAGTTACCCTATAATAAGATGGGCAGCCAATACATTTTATAAATAAATAAATTTAAGCCATGGGCAATTTGAAGATAGCAGCAACTATTTTTGATTTTGTCCAGAAATGAACCAATAGCCACTGCAGTGCTTTAAGCACAGGCATAATATGCTCTAGTTGATCTTTTTTTTTCAAAACCAACTTGGCTGCTGAGTTTTCTATCAACTGAACAACTCAGCCCCATGTAGAATACATTACCACAGTTAAACCTGGAGAGTAGTAGCATGCACCATAGGTTTAAGATCATTATCTTCCAGAAAAGGATGCCATTGGCATATAAATTATAACTGTTGAAAGATACTTTGGACCTTTGCCTGAATCTGGGAAACCAAATATAGGAATTTAGGTCTAGAAATACCTGAAATCGTAAACCTGCTCTTTATGAGAGGGTGGCATTTATTCAGAACAAGAAAAATTAGTACTTTTCTGCCTAATTGCTCTTCACATCCTTATTTCATCTGGATTCAGTTTCAGATTATTCTCTCATCTAGCCATTTACTGAGTGCTGTAGATATTCAGGGAAGCATTACTATTTCCTGAAGATATCACAAAGAAAAAGACATAGAGGCAGCAGCATACTGATAGCCCTTGGCTTCAAATCTGATCATCGGGTTCTATGCAGATATCGAAAGACACTGCAAACAGAATGGATCCCTCAGGGACACCATATAATAGCTCCTGTTTTGACGAAGAATAGTTTTTGATACTATCTGAAATTTAGAGGAAGAGAAACATTTAAAAACTGTGACTCCAGTTATCAAACCTATCCAGTGGAATTATTATAGCTTAAAGATGAATCTGAGCTAAGAGTCACATTCCCTCTGTCAGATCCCAGCCTATCTATTAGACTGGCATGGGCATTCTCCCCCTGTGCCCATCCTTAAGTCAGTTTCAAATGGATAAAATAACTTACTTTTCTTCAGTACTCCCTCCAACTGAGAAGGCACTATTTTCAATCATCTTACCAAATCAGAGTTAGTTAGGTACTGGTCATAATTGCTTTTCTCTGAGGATGTCCAAAGCAGGTTTCTTAAGAAAAAGCCTAATGATTGCCTCCTTTCAATACAGGTAGTCCTCAACTTACAACGGTTAGTTTAGTGACTGTCCAAAGTTATAACAGCACTGAAAAAAGTGACTTGAGATTGTTTTTCACCTGCAACCATTGCAGCATTCCAATGTTCATGTGATCAAAATTCAGACATCTGACAACTGACTCATATTTATGACAGTTGCAGTGATTTGGGGTCATGTGATCATTTTTTACGACCTGACAAGCAAAGTCAGCGGAGAAACCAGATTCCCTTAACAACCGTGGCAAGAAAGCAGGATCATAAAATGGGACAAAACTCACTTAGCAACAGAAATTTTGTGCTCCATTGTGGTCGTAAGCCAAGGACTAACTGTAACGAGAAACCCTTCTTCTCTTAGACATTTTATGATCCTGCTCAAAAAGTTCAAACAGGTGTGGTTATTTTTTTCCTCCACACATCTCTCTTGATGCTTAATCTACCTAAGTCAGTACGATGTAATGGTCAACTGATAAAGATTGGGAAAACTAATTCTGATAGATGGGTGCCTGATGAATAGCCCTGTCTACCACAGCAGTCATTTTGTGAGCATACCCACCATATTCTCCCAAAACTCCAAATGTGCCCTCAACCCAAGATATTTGCCTATCTCTAACATAAGATATCATAACTTCCCTTTGTGCACTGTTTAATGTGTCTTTTCTTTTTATCAGAATATTCGTGTACGTTGTGTGACTGGAGTTGGGTTCTACATGCCAGCAGGGAAGATCCAAGGCAATTTGGCCTCTCGTTTCTTAATGGTAGATGGTGAAAAAGTTCTCACTGGATCTTATAGGTATATATGCCTTGCCTTCAGGAAACCAGAGCTTAAAACTAGATTTATGTTTAAACCTCCAAAACTCGGCATCTTCCATTTTTCCCTAAATATTTAGCATTTAAAATCAGACAATTATCTATTTACTGGGGCTCAAAACAATATTTTATCAGTACTTTCCTACCCTACTCTCCCTTTCTGAATTTTCCAGATAGCTTTGGGTTGCAACTCTTATTTTTATCATTGGTATTCTGGCTGATGCTGATCGGAGTTCAAATCCAATAAAATTGGTAGGATTCCGGATTGTGTACCCTGTGTCCACAACTTTCCAAATCCTTCTATCTGAGATCTCTCAAATAGTTTGAGAATGGACTTATAATCTTTTTGTCTGCCTGTTTGTTTTATGATAAAGCTATTGAAGACTAAACAGTAAGTTAATTATATATTGTTCCAATTTTCCAAAGTAGAATTCTTCCAGGAACAGTTTGTAGGGTGCTGATCAGTGGTGGGTTGCTACCGGTTCGCCCTGGATCGGGCAAACCGGTAGTGGTGGCGGCGGGAGGCTCTGCCCACCTGTCTGGACTCTTCTGCGCATGTGCAGAAGTGTTGCATACATGCACAAGTGCACGCACGCCCACGAGCAAACCGGTAGCAAAGGGTTTTGAAACCTGCCCCTGGTGCAGAAACATGGGTGTTGCTGTTCTTAAGTCCTGACTGTGGGCTTCTCATAGGCTATTAGGGCTTGGAAGCAGAGGTGAAATGCTCCCGGTTGGGTCTGGTTCACCCAAACCGGTAGTAAAAAAGGCTACTTGTTCGCCGAACCGGTAATAAAAATGTAAAAAAAAAAAGTTCCAACGATCAGGTGAGTGACACGCGATCGTCGGAACTTTTTTTTTTACTTTTTAGGCATCTTTTTACTACCGGTTCTCTGGAACCGGTAGTAAAAATGCTTTTAAAAAGTAAAAAAAAAAAGGCTCCAGCAATCATAGCGTGGCAATCGTCAGAGCCTTTTTTTTTTTTTAGTTTTAAAAGCATTTTTTTACAACCTATTTGGCCAATTATCTCATTGATTATCTCAGATTTTTGGATGTTGATATTATTTGATCCCGAAACCAAACTTTACAGCAGAAAATAAGTTTGTGAATTCAACATCCTTAGATGCCTCCCTCACTCTAAAACTACTTGGTGCACCATCTAGAGACCCTCTACGGAGATTGTCAGCTTTAAACTTTGTTTTAAAATTTGAAAAATCAATAAAAATGTAAACTAAATAAAAGTTGTTAAAGAATTAATAAGTGGTAAAATTTCAGAAGATTTTAATGTTCTCAGTACATTGAAATCTCACAAAATTTAGCCATGATTTTAAATTTCTAGGTAGCCAAGATCAGCAGGGATGCTGGCTGTCTGAAAAGATTGTCAATCCATGCTGTAAAGCAGTTTCTCAGCCTTGACAACTTTAAGATATGTGGACTTCAATTCCTAGAATTCCACAGCCAGAATGGGGTTGAAGTCCACATATCTTAAAAGTTGCCAAGATTAAGAAACACTGCTGTAGAGATAAAAACCTATTATCACACCTAGCATTATACTAAAGCCAATATTGCAAAAGGTTAGGGTAGAGGTCCCCAACCCCTGGGCCGCAGCCAGTGGTGGGATTCTGCCGGTTCTAGGGGGTTCGGCCGAACCGTTTAAATTGCGGGCTCACCCCGCCCCTTGCCCCGCCCCTCCACACCACTATTGCCAATAAATAGTGGTGGGCGAGGGGCAGGTGAGCCAGCAATTTAACAAACAGTTTGGTGCTTTTTTGTAATTTATTGGCCTCGTAGCACACCAAACCGTTTGCTGGTTCCCCCCCCCGCGTTGCGCCAGCCTACCCTACCCTAGCGGGGGGGCAGCAGGAGGGCGCTAGAGGCAAAAGGGGGCAGC